>CM020063.1:79190900-79325900 GCA_009769605.1 Bucorvus abyssinicus
TGATTGTAAACACTACTGGAATTAAAACAAGAAATCCAGAATAATTCTTAATAATTTCTCTATATTCGATGCTTTCCAACTCTAATTTTTCAAAGTTTAAGAAAGAGGATAACATTTTTCTGAAACAAAACTGAAATAAGTCTTTCTCTTGTTCACTGCCTTCCTCATATCCCATTTTTTATCTTTTTTTGTTTCAGTGAATGGTGTTTTGGAAAGATTAATCCTTCCACTGCCTTCTTTTTTGTCCAGCACAATGGGTCGTGACCGTGACAACACCAATTTTGAGCCTCGTGCCTCGCCAAAATTAAAAATAACTGTGATTGCTATTGCTTAGTACATCAAATTAATTCAGTACAGTGCCAGAGGCCTATTTTTAACAAGTACTTACCTTCAGAATCGTCCCGTTTTTAGTCTGTAAAATACCAGAGTTTTGTTTATGGGGCTAAACTTTCTCATCCAGCTCTTCTTTGTATGTTTAATTATATGCATTTAAAATGCTGAAACAGTCAGAAGTACTAAGTATGGAATCACGTTATCTTATGCCTTTTGCAGACCTGTGTTGAAAAGTGCATTTCTTCCTCTAAGAAGACCACACACGTATCTTTCCTGTGTCAGCTCATTGATGCAAACAGGCGGTGACAAATCAACTTCCCCTGTAGTTACAGAAACTGGATGTGCAAATATCTTTTTCCGGCGCGTGTTTTATTTGTTTGTTCTTCCTCCAATCCCAGCTATCAAAAAAAAAAAAAAAGGTAAGAACTCTTCATTTATGTATTCTGCTCAGTTCTTGGGCTGCCTTGAACTGCATAAGCATCTGGAACAAGGAGTTCTGGTCTTAAGAGCAAGGATTTTACCTTCTAAAGAGAGTCAAACAAAGCTGAAAATCCATGCTAAAGTGGAACTTCTTTCTGGTTTGGTTAAGAGGGTTCAGGTCTTTCTGGATGTATGAGAAACCAGGAATAACATTGAGGAAGAACCTGCTGAAGGACTGTACTAATGACATACAGGGTGTGGAGTGGAAAGGCAGAACCAACCTTTTATCATCCCTTTCTTTGACCTTCCTCCTCCCTGAAACTATAAGTAAAAATCAGATGTGCTAATGTGGGAATAAACAAGGGTTGTTAGGCTAATATTCAGCTGTCTAGCAAATAGATAAGGCAGTGAGTTTGCTGCTACCTCTAAGTTCCTTATGGATTGCTAGCTTGGAGTTATGGATATGTGATAAAGTTTCATGTTCTTCTAAGTGCTTTTGGCCTCATCCCCACCCCATGTCTACCAAGCCCCCTGATGTTTCATGTGTGATTCTTCTCACACAAAATGTTTTGTTTGGTGTTGTTAGTGACAGACAAAAGTGGCATGAAAGAAATAACCAATCCAAAAACCTTGAAATCATTCAAAGAGCCTGAACAAGAGAGGATTAGAAGCAACCAGCTGGCTGGAATTTAATTAGCAGGGTTTGGTCAATGTAAGTAAACTTGCCAAGATTTAGTCTTCTGTTAGTTCATCTGTTTCCTCCTAACTAAATACATCTTGGATATTTATAGACATAAATTAATTATTATTCCTTAACATCTCCAAAACTTGTCATTTCTGGTATTTAAATGTCAGTCATGAGCGAAAATAAGGAAAACTCTAATGCAATCTCCTGGCATTAAATGGAAAACTCTGAAGGGAAAACATTTTCTGTTTTTCTTTTCCAGAGGAAAATAAAATTTAACAACCTTCCTTCCTATTTTACATTAAAGATAAAACCCCCAACAAAAAACCCCCAAAACCTTCAGCAACATATTTCATACTCTTAATGTTAATGAGGTTTTATGCATTGCTAAACTCAGCTGTAGAAAAATACGTTGTGTCAGCACAGAAAAATCTGTAGTGGGGTAAGTTGCTTGATTTACTTGGGCTGAAGGAAAATGTACCTAATCACTACTTACTTACAGAAGAAAGTTTGTAGTCTTGTTCTATTTCCTGTCTGCAGGTTAAATAGGCTATGCAAACTGTTATTTTTACTGTGCTCATTCTTGTGGAACATTTGGACCGTTTGAAACATTTGCTTTTTGTCCAGATCCAGCTTCCAGTCTTTTATGAGCAGAGGCCCGATAAAGCATACGATTTTTGCCAATGAATTTAGTGGTCGCCAAATTAATTTTGTATTTTATTATTTATTATTTAAAATTATTATTCATTTTATTATTTTATACTGAATTGTACTGGTTATACTGTATTAAATTACACTGGTTATTCTTTGTCTTGGCTATATTAAAGACTACTAGAAATTACTAGTCAGTTCATTGAGAGTTTTGTCATTTTAATTGTTTTAAATAAAGATGTAATTGGTTACAATTGATTGGTTATAATTAAACTGGAGGCAGGCTGTTTCTTCTGTTGTACTGTTAATTCCTCTTTCACGGGCACCCCCTTGCCGTAGGGAAAGAGCTTGCGTGCCCTTGCGAAGTTGAGAGCTATGCTGGTGGTGGCATATGCCTCCGGTAGGGTCTCCCAAGCCTGACAGGTCTCAACTGAAGGGTCAGACAAAGTGTGTCCACGGGCAGGATGGGCTCACTAGCCTTCGGGCAACCATCCTAGGAGAAGGACAACTCTAACTCCAAACCCGGGCAGATGGAGCTCGTTCAGCCCTGTAAGGCCATCCATCTAAGAGAAGGATACTCTAACCAAACCTATGACCTGAGGACTTCGCTGTCACCGTCCAAGCTCGCTCGGCCCTGGCAGATGAACCTCAGGTGTAAAGGGTGGGGCCAGTCTCGCGCACGCTGCGCCTCACCTAAAAAATCCACCACGCAGGCTTGAAGGGTGTACTCGCGTTTGCAAAGCCCTGTAGCGACAGGCAAGGGACGAAACGGCAGGTGGAAAGATGTCACTGGAAGCCGCAGACCCAACCCTGCATGCAAGCGGTTCAGGACATTGGTCGCTTGAGACTGACCTGGGAGATGACAGTCTCGTTCGGCAGCATCCTGAATGACCAAGCAGCCTTTTTCAAGGAGAGCACTGCTTGCTCCACATGGAGAGGGGCCTAGAAAAGGTGGCCTAACCAAAGCTCACCTCCCCTTCCAATCCAGTTGGCTAGCCGCGGCCAACAGGCATCTTCTTCTGCGGTCAACCAAAGACAAAGAGACAAAGGCATACACCTGCCTCCAAAGGTGTGTCCAGATTGACACTCGCATGTTGGAACATCAGAACCATGCTCGATACAGCAGACAGTGGGCGTCCTGAACGCCGTTCTGCTATAATTGCTCACGAACTGTCACGACTCAACATCGACATTGCTGCTCTCAGTGAAGTTCGCCTTCATGAGGAAGGCAGCCTTCAAGAACATGGTGCCGGCTACACACTGTATTGGTCAGGCAAACCCAAAACCGAAAGTCATCATTCCGGAGTTGGCTTCATGATTAAAAACTCCATCGCCTCTAAACTTGAAAAGTTGCCAACAGGTCATTCCGATCGCATTATCTCCTTACGCCTCCCACTACACAACAAGCAACATGTTGTTCTCTTCAGCATATATGCCCCAACTCTCCAAGCTGACCCTACAGAAAAAGACAAATTCTACACCGATCTGCGCCGCCTTACTCAAAAGGTTCCTGCAGATGATAAGATCATAATCCTTGGTGACTTCAACGCCCGAGGAGGTAAGAACTCTGAAGCCTGGAAAGGAGTACTAGGCAAACATGGAGTTGGAAACTGCAATGACAACGGTCGCCTCTTGCTAGAGTTTTGTGCCGAGCAGCAGCTTACCATCACCAACACTATCTTCCAGCAGAAAGACAGCCTGAAGACAACCTGGATGCATCCTCGATCTAAACACTGGCACCTCATTGACTATATCTTAGTGCGCCAGAGAAACGTTCGCGATGTCTGTCACACCCGAGTGATGCCTAGTGCAGAATGTCAAACAGACCACCGCCTTGTGCGCTGCAAACTTAACCTCCATTTTAAGCCCAAACCTAAGAGGGGCGGCATTCTGAGGAGAAGGCTCCAAGTTAACAATCTTCAAACAGCTGCAGTGAGAGACAGCTTCCAGGCAAACCTTCTAACTAGGCTTGAAGACCGTCCCATAGACTCTTCTCCTGAAGCGCTTTGGCAACATATTAAAAATAGCATCCTGCAGTCCTCTGAAGAATCCTTAGGGTTCTCCACAAAGAAAAACAAAGACTGTTTTGATGAAAACAATCCCGAGATCCAGGAATTGCTGGCAAAGAAGAGATCTGCTCACCAAGCACACCTCGCTCAGCCATCTTGCCATGTAAGAAAAGCAGCCTTTTGTCTTGCATGCAGTAAACTCCAACAGAAACTTCGAGACATCCAGAACAAGTGGTGGCTCAACCTAGCAAAAAAGACTCAACTATGCGCAGATTTGGGTGACCACAGAGGATTCTATGAGGCTCTGAAAGCAGTGTACGGACCCACACACCAAGTTCAAAGCCCCCTACTCAGCGCAGATGGCCAAACGCTTCTCACAGATAAAACCTCCATCCTGAATCGATGGTCTGAACACTTTCAAACTCTCTTCAGTGCCAACCGTGTAGTCCAAGACTCAGGAATCCAGCTCATCCCAAAACAAACGGTGAAAAATGAATTGGATATAGCCCCTACTATGGGAGAGACCCTTAAGGCCGTACAGCAGATGAAAACCGGCAAGGCAGCTGGGGTCGACGGAATCCCACCTGAAATCTGGAAACATGGAGGCCAAACGCTCCATGCTCAATTTCACGAGCTAGTTGTGCGCTGTTGGGAACAAGGCGAACTACCACCAGATCTCCGTGATGCAATCATCATCACCCTGTACAAGAAAAAAGGAGTAAAGTCAGACTGCTCAAACTACCGAGGCATAACTCTGCTCTCCATTGCTGGAAAAATCCTCGCAAGAATACTATTGAACAGATTGGTACCCGCTATCGCAGAAGAACTTCTACCTGAAAGTCAGTGTGGTTTCAGAGCCAACAGAAGTACCACAGACATGGTATTCGTTCTCAGACAACTGCAAGAGAAGTGTAGGGAACAGAACAAGGGTCTCTATGTAACTTTCGTTGATCTCACCAAAGCCTTTGACACTGTGAGCAGAAAAGGTCTGTGGCAGATCTTGGAACGATTAGGATGTCCCCCCAGGTTCCTCAAAATGATTATCCTGTTACATGAGGGGCAGCGCGGCCAAGTCAGATATGGCAATGCACTCTCTGAGCCCTTCCCAATAGCCAATGGTGTGAAACAAGGTTGCGTTCTCGCACCAACTTTATTCACAGTTTCCTTCAGCATGATGCTCCAAAGGGCCACGGCAGACCTCGACGAACAAGACGGCATTTATATCCGATATCGTACCGATGGGAGCCTTTTCAACCTAAGGTGACTGAAGGCCCACACCAAGACCCTGAATCACCTTGTCCGCGAGCTGCTTTTTGCTGACGATGCCGCCCTTGTTGCCCACACAGAAGCAGCTCTGCAGCGCTTAACATCCTGCTTTGCAGAGGCGGCTGAGCTTTTTGGGCTGGAAGTCAGCTTGAAGAAGACAGTAGTTCTCTACCAACCAGCACCACAAGATGATTACCATCATCCCCACATCACCATTGGCGAGTCAGAGCTTCAGCCAGTCCAGCAGTTCAGCTATCTGGGTAGCATCATCTCCTCAGATGCCACGATCGACAAAGAGATCGACAACAGAATAGCAAAGGCAAACAGAGCTTTCGGAAAACTCCGTAAAAGAGTCTGGTGCAATAAACACCTGAAGAAAAGGACAAAGATCAGTGTCTACAGAGCCGTGGTACTGTCTACTCTTCTGTACGGGTCTGAATCATGGGTCATCTACCGCCACCATCTGCGACTCCTCGAACGCTTCCATCAGCGCTGCCTCCGCACAATCCTAAACATCCACTGGACTGACTACGTGACTAACGTTGCTGTCCTTGAACAGGCAGACGTCACCAGGATTGAGGCCATGGTGCTGAAAACGCAGCTGCGTTGGGCAGGGCACGTCTCCAGGATGGCGGATCACCGCCTCCCTAAGATCGTGTTCTATGGTGAACTTGCCACCGGCTGCCGCAAGAGAAGAGCTCCAAAGAGGAGATAGAAGGACTCCCTGAAACAACACCTCAGCCTAGGCCATATTGACCACCATCAGTGGTCCACCCTGGCCTCCAATCGGGAGATTTGGAGACACACCATACATAACGCTGCTGTCTCCTTTGAGAGCACGCGTAGAATCAGTCTCGAGGAGAAAAGACAGCGCAGAAAGAACCGTGCCTTGACTATACCACCCAAGGAGACCCTCCGGTGTGCTCTTTGCAACCGGTCTTGCCTATCCCGCATTGGCCTTTTCAGCCATCAACGCGCTTGCAATAAGCGTGGGCAAAGCCCTTCCCAAATCTTCGTCCGCGAAGCCAAGCCATGACTGTTAATTCGAATATGTAAGTACAGTAAATATGCCATCCTACAAATTTTTCATAAGAACTATTCGTGTCTTTCTTTATCATTCTTCTGTATCTACTCCAAAGTTTAATGATTCTTTCTTTGGAGGACTCACTTGAGGGTCTTAGGCGTATTCCCTGATATCTTCATGCACCTCACTTTCTTGCTACGGTGCTGATTTTAAAGTTGAACTCCATTTCTCTACAGGACACAAACTGGTACACTGCTGAAAACACTTCCCTTCCTTTAGTACAACATATTGCCTAGAATAAGTACATCACCTACCAAAAATATATATTATGAAATGCAAAGTTTCAAAATATGAAGGTATGTAAACAATAGTGTAGATTTCTGCTTAGATGCTTTAGGGTCTTGCATGTAAGTTAAAGGTATAGCAACCTCAGCTGAAGGACAATGTCAAGGTATGCAAAAAACTTCCCAGAGAAATTTTTCTGGTCATTAATCCTCAAAAATACTGAAATTGCAACATGAACATGGAGTTGTGTCTGAGATTTTTTTTCTGGTTGTTGGTCATTTGTAACGTATGTTTAATGGGTCTTAAAAAATGTATGAAATTCTGCACCGACCTTTGGAAGAGAGAGGGACAAATGCCCTCTACATAGGCCAACTCTTTATCCTGCCAGTGTTGCTACTATCTTCCTTTAATAATGAACAGAACTTGCTTAATCTTAGGATAACGACTGACCGTACAAACCAGCAGAGGTCAAATGGAAAAAAAATGGAATCAGATATTATGGTCAATAAGGTATTGTCTGCAAGGTGTTCCTTTACCTATCTCTTCCTTCTGATTTATTCTCAGCATCTCATCTGGGCATGATATTTCTGCATAAACAGACAGAACAGTGGCCCAGACTGCACCTCTATTGATTACTGTCCTCCTAGCCTCAGGAGAACCACTTGTCACCTTGTTCAGACTACGATGTTTACTGCTGCAGAGGAAAAGATCTCGGCTGTTTCAAAACATTTTCCATTGATTTAAGGCTATAGCATTCTAGCAGCTCGCTGTTAAATGATCTGTGGAGCTTTTTCCTTTGAAATTTCAGGATGTGCTCCCAGATTATTGGTATAAATTACAGACCCCTTCTTTTAATTATTTTCCGTTTTGCCAACTTTGCCAGTGACATTGCCAAAGAAGGCAACCTATCCTACAACTAGAACAGCACTGCCATTCCTGCGCAATGAATGCGACAGTCATTCTTTAAACAGAAAGAGTTTTGGGTGCTGTCAACAAGAGTGGTGGTGTTTGCTTGTTTGTACAAGTGCCGTTAAATCCACCACCAGTGAGTCTTATTGTTCCCTACAAAGATTGAAATTTTAAAAGAGGGAAGAAGTAACAATTCCTCCCACCTCAAAAACTCACCAACAAAATATATACACCCCTTCCCGCTTTAAAAGTACAGTTCTGTGCTGGAAAACAATTCTTATTCCTCTTTGTGTCTCTAACAAAAAGAAACATTACATGTTTGAGTAGATAACAAGAGGTACCGTTAAGATACAGAAAATTGAAAACCTAGACTGCAATAAAATTGCAGACACAGGGGAATTAGTAATAGCTTCTCCATGTTTTAGTAGAACACTTCCTTTTTATTCACTCAGCGGTGTTCACAAACAACAGCGAAGAACAAAAGCTGTGATTTATATATATGGACAGGTATACACGCACCCCTGACCTCCTGCCACCTTCCTCACCCTCAGCACCAGAAGCAATTTATGGAGACCAGTCTAAATAAACATTAAAGAGTCAAGGCCACAAACTGACAGCAAAGAAAATCAATGGCTCCAGAAACCAGCTAGTAAGATCAATAAAAGAGATTAGGCATCACAAGCTAGTGTGGGGCACTTACAGGTAGACGTGGCTTACACTTCATCTGACAATGCTCTCTCAGCGTCGGGATAAAAACTGTCGTAGAAACAGAAGCACACTGAATAGCCCGTGGAAGATGCTCCTTAGCTGCAAACAGTAAATGCTGACCTCTGAATGAAAGGGATTTATTCTGAGGCCATGGGGAATTTCCAATTGTTTTTCCAAAGTCGTCTCACGCACCTGTGCCTTTGCCCACAGGAGTTGTTTCAGATAGAGGTTTGGAGAACTCTCTGGGTTTTCTTTGTTTGTTTTGCTTTCCTGGATTGCTTTTCAAATCCTTTTCTTACGATTCCTCAGTGAGTTACACCTCCCTCTGTAACCTGCACAGTTATAGGCTACTCTGGGGTGTGAAGCTTCAGTTGAAATCATTTCAGCAATTTCAGTTTCTACAGCTTTATCTCAGGTGGCTGAAATCTCCCATAGCATGAGGCAGCTCTGGAGGGGCATTTTTCACCTCAGCCCACTTTCTCTCTGAGCTGTACCGGGTGCACAGCGGTACCTAGATGAATGCAGAGCCGTCCTTCTCATCATCAAGCCAGAGCAGGGCTAATTCTTCACACACTGGAGCACTGCCTTTTATCAGATCGTAAGTGTTGATGTTTTATTATCTGTGACCATCCAGTCACTAGCATGAATCTAAAGCTAACTGATAGCAGCACCTTGTTCCATTGTTCTCTAAAGACCTGTAACCGCAACAGTATTTAACATTGTGCTCAAAGCTTCCAGTTCATGCCACTTTCTCTGTCTTTCCTTTCTAGCTATTTTACAAATGGGTACCCACTTTATGTTTCTTCAGAAGCCCACTGTAAAACCTTTAGTAACCTTTAGGCTATCTCTGAAAGGAAGCCATGAAGAGACTGTAGAAGCTGCCTCAGTTCAATTTGAATGTAGACCTCCAGGTTAGGCTACAAAGGCTATCTAAACTACTTGCTAACCCTCATAAAAAGGTGGGGGGACAGGGAATAGAGGAGGCATTCTCACCAAATCCTTCCTTCCTTCCTTCCTAAAAAATTTAGGCTCCAAAATACCCAGAAGCATGCATTCTAATAGAAGAAAACAAGGTATTGCAAGCAAAAAGAAAAATAAAAAGTCTTAAGCTTCCTTTAGATTCAATCATCTATCGATATCACTCATAGGTCGGTGTCTGTCGGGGACATAACAGCACTTCATAAACAAATAGATTCTGCACTAGCTTCCATTTATATGTGATGTAAGATAGCCTCATGTGGGCTTCATTGTAAGCGGCTTGTTGTGAAATGAGAAAGTCAGCAGGTGCCAAGGCAGAAGACACGGCCATTGTTCCGATATGCAGCTTATGATAGGACTACATAAAAACCCTGGGAGCTCAGCAACAGGTAGTGTGCACACATCTTTGTATTATAGACGGCCCAAATAATTCTTCCTGCCTGTCACTTTTTCCAGTCTGCTAGTTTTTTATCTGGTTTAGTTTCTACCATCCAGCTCCCAACTTATACTACACTACAATATGCTTGATATTTGAGGGAAAATGTGTGTGCGTTTCCTCTATTAAGAAGAGTGGCCTGACAAACATACCTTCACATCTCTTAGCGGCATGTCAAAAATAAGCTCACTGAGACCGCAGTGCATCCATTCTGTCATATTAATGAAATCCCCGGTAGCCTCGGTCTTCATCTTTGCCTTAGATTCCAAGGAAATAAATACCTCACAAGAGAAGAGAAAGGCACATCTTTACCATGATTCGGTATCTCCATCAAGGTTATGTACGCCAGTCTAATGGACGGGGCAGAGAGCGAAACAGATGGCTTAAGCCATATTTCCTTTAACCTAAGAAAATTAAAAACTATCGCCTGAGTTTCCTTCTCAGTGAGGTTTAGGTTGAGGAAATTAAAACTGTAGATTAAGCCCAGCTGGAAGAATAAAAATAAAAAAGGGCTTAAGAGAAAGAGATCTACTTAGAGTAGTGAACAGCCTTTTCTGCAGAACTCAGTGGCTTGGTATGTTTTTAAGTACTTAAAGCACTAAAGCAGAGTCTTTGATATTTAGGAGAGTGCTCCAACGACTGGGCTTTTTCCTATTCGAGAGTATTGGTTTCCCTCGGACTTTCATCTAAATTTGCGAAATTTGTTTGCAAAACTGCTATGTTAACACTAATTTTTTTTTCCATTTCAGTGAGTCATGAATTTCCTAACAAAACCTTCTTGTCTTGATTCAGATCTGTTCTGGATCACAGAGCAGCAGGCAACTCATTCTTGGCATGCAATTCATACTGAACATACACTGAAGAGCACACAGTTCGTTTCTGACACTGGAAGTCAATCACTAATACACTAATTGGGTTTTGATTATTTTATGTAAAAAGACAGATGATTAATTGGAGAAAGGGCGTTGTTCCCTATCACCCAAAGCCTTGAAGTTTAGAGTCACTCCAAAGCTGACCAGCAAAGCTGAGTTTAAATTTAAAATTCTGGGGAATAATTTGACTCGGATTTTAGGATTTTCAAACACTATTGCCTTGTACGTTCATGATTGTTTTAAGCCCATATTGCTGCCAAAGGAACGTTTCCCTCCTGCCTGTCAATGATTGCTTGCTCCTGTTGTCATGATCCTCCCTCCTCTGTGTGCATACAAATATTGCTGTGGTCTTCAGACACACTGTTTCAGAGTATTGAGCCACGTTAGAATAGACCTCCTTTTTTTTTTTTCTTTTTCTTTTTTTTTTTTTTCCTGGGTTAGTTTTGGAACAGATCAGTTTCCCAAATCACAGGATGACTGGTGAGTGTGAACAGAGTGTTCCACAGTCTGATGGATCTCTGTGAGTCCTCCCCTCTTTTACTTTCAGATTCTTTACTAATGCAGAAGCCATCAGAATTGTTTGCTTTTGGGATGCTGCCACCTCTAACAACTGCTCAGCTGATGGTCATTTGTGATTTGCTGAAGTATCTGTTTTTAAAGAAATAGACAAAAATCTGGAAATGACCAAGACATTTCCTATACCAAAAACTAATATCCACAAAATGTTGCAGTTACTCTGCCTGACCAGTACACAGTCATAGCACCACTGCAAATCTCTGCAAATGCCTCTGGAGAAAGCCATAAATCGGGATGAGCTCATTAAAGAGAGTTCATTTTAATTCAAATAAATGAGATTAATGGAGAATGTTCTAAGTTTATCAAGATCCTTTAAAAAAGTGCTGACTGGGACCAAACTACAAAATATTTAATACGGATCAGATCTCATCTAAACTTAGTATTTATTTGCATTTGCACATTGTTGTAGAGAGGACAAAATGAACTCATAATGTTCAATTGCCTCATCACCAGAAATTCTATGGCTGTGCCTTCCAAGTGTCTCTGGCTTTTGCTCATCTGAGCAGTGTTGGTGGTGGACTTTATAGTCCTAAGGTCCTAGATTCCTTGACTTTGCTGGAACTATGTAAGGTGGTCATATATAAATTGAAGGGATAATGAGTTTATTATTCTATTTATGCCCACATAATGTGAGTATGAAGCGCTGCTTAATCAGAATGGTAGAATTGTAACGCCATTTAAATGGAGATGTGAGACAAATGCACAACGATCATGTAGTGCAAGGTGAAAACATGAAAACGTGAAAAACTTGAAAAATGAACATGCAAGATGGCTGTTCAATATTTCCACAATGCTACATAAAGCATATTCCCTGACCATACCCAAACCTAGTTAGGATCATAATGGGAAGAGCTAAACTAAAGTTTAGCTTTTGATGGCTTCTGGTCAGTCTTACTTGAGCTTTAGAAATAGCACTCTATCTTGACAATTGTTACTACTCTAGACCTGACAATAGTTTTAATCTACCTTTGTACAGTACGTGGTGCAATAGAGTTTTGGACCATTTCCGACACTGCTGCAGTACAGAGTGTGTCATGTCTTCACCTAAAAGTCTAGCTTCACATTAGGACACACTTAATGTGCTAACTCTGCTTGCAGAATTGCCTTTCCCCTGTCTCACAGAGAAGATGGGGACAGGAATGTTATTTCCTGTGAGAAAAAACACAACAACATCCTTTCACCCTCTTTGGAATTTAATTAACTAAAATATCTCTTTTCACATGTAAGTATCCTAACCTGTGCAAGTGCATCCTGAATTTCTTACGCGCATCTATTTGCATATATTCACAAGTTCCAAATCTCATTGCTTGATTGTAAGTAGGTCAGTTTTCATACGGATCTCTGTGCCACAACTTCTGAAAATCTGGCCCTGAAAACAAATTTCTTTCAGAGGACAGGAGGACATTCAAAAACTTTGGTTTGTTTTGTGGGCTTTTGTGGTTTCGGGGTTTGGTTTTTTGTGGTTTTTTTTCGTCTAATACTTTGAAATATACATCTGTTCCAAGATACATAGTAAGTGTAATGTGTCAGATATATGCCTCTGGTCAAATGCCCTTTGCACAAAATTACGTAGCACTTGTCATTTCCAAAAGTTAGCTTTTTGATTTCCACTTTTGAACCGTGATGTGGGTTACTTATTTTGAGAGACAAGAGGTGTTTGTGCTGAAAGTCCCCTCTATCTTGATGTGTTTGATGACTTGTTGCTGGGGCTTTGCTGTTTATTTTACCTGTATGTCTGTCCTAAAGTGCACGTTGTGTAGCAGGTGAATCACCCTTACAGTTCCATTACACAGCCAAATAATCAGACCGCATGTTCATTACACAAAATCACCGCCTCATATCTATACCAATGTATAGATATGACACATATAAACATGACAACACTTTAGAGTTGTCACCTGGGAAGGCTCTCTTCCCATACAAGTTCAGCTGACAAAAGTAATCTGAGTTAAATCAATGCTTGGTAAAGGCCTGGTCTGGAATGTTCTTGACATCCAGAGGGCTTTGTGGTGACACACTGGGAGCACTCAGAGCCTTCCCGTAATGATGAAAAGGCAGCTGTGCCACAGGTTTGAAACTTATTCTGCAGAGGATTGAAACCGTACCATTCAGCACTGCTTTGCAGTACTTAAAGCAAGTGAGTGAAGCTTGGCTAGTTCAAGAACACTTTGTTATAAAAAGGAAACTGCCTTTCTTACTCCAAGCAGAGACCTGGGTGCTTCTGACATAGAATGAAGTGATAAAAGAGCTGAGGTAAAGTGAGGGAAAGAGCTTTGGAGAGCAGAGCAAGCAGCTTCTGCCTTTGCCTGGGAAGGAACAGAACTATGGAAGACTGCGATGGCATCTTTGGTGAGGATGTGCTGCTCTAACACCCTAGATCCTTTCAAAGCCATGACAGCAGTCAGTCCAGTTTTCCACAGACCTGGCATAGGAAATGTAAGTAGTGGGGCCACGGCTACTTTCTGGCCCCTGAATTTTGCAGACATAAGTAATTGCCTACTTAGCT
Source organism: Bucorvus abyssinicus (assembly GCA_009769605.1). Lineage (NCBI taxonomy): Eukaryota > Metazoa > Chordata > Aves > Bucerotiformes > Bucorvidae > Bucorvus > Bucorvus abyssinicus. The sequence goes on from CM020063.1 coordinate 79,204,559, forward strand.
TGTACCTAGACCCAGCCCTGGAAGGTAGACCATACGGTGTAAACCAAACAAAACAAAAAACCCTGCTGCCAGATTTGCTATGGTTTCAGTTATGTGTTCATTTGAGGTATTAAAATCCTGTTGAAATGAATGAGTGTCTCGCTGGCTTCCAGAGTAGCTGGATCAGGCTCCGCTTTGCAGGGGTATGTAAATGATTCACAAGATATGAAACAGCAATCAAACAGAGACCATCTGGAAATAACCAGAGATATGTGCGAACACACTTCATTGCTATCATAATGCACGTGCATGGAAATAATGTTTATTCAAAAACTTATTTTTACCCAAATAATAATCAGTGGGTTATTAAATAATTTGTTTCTATTTTTCCTGCTTTTTATTTCCGTCTTGTTTCTGAGAGAGATTTGTTTCTCTGCTTGCTCTATTGATCAGCTTGGGAATTATTTTCTCTGCAGTAAGCCGCACGTATGTCTCGTGATCATTTAGCTTATTATAAACGCACCCCCCTCAGCAGCAGGAAAGAAAAAGATTAACATGCACAAATTGAATGGAGAAAAAAATGGGAATCCTGACCATAGATCCAGATAAGACAAAATACTGTAATGCTGAGGCATCCTAAGAGCTCTGTTAGGAACGTCCCTTCCTTCCCTCAATGTGTGTCACTGGCTGCATGTTGTTATAAGATTACAATAAACTGAACTTGGCTCAAGAAGTTTTCCATGTCAACCCCTTAGGGCAGCTGATTATAGGTTTGACCTTTTGAGATTCTGTGTATTTCCCACTTAATCAGTGCTGGAATGAGTTGCTGCTAAGTAGGATCTATGGGAACCCTAAGGGAAAAGCGAAGCCATCTAAAAATAATGAGTTTTTTTCCCCTTCCCTCCTCTCCTCTCATTTTGAGCTCTATTAGGCCATGGTAACAGTCCTAATCTGGGCTACACAAAAACATAATATGGCATGGGATGTTTGCGTTATACTGAGGAAAAGAGGTCTGGGAAGGGCTTTTGGCAACCTGGAGTGTAAAAAGTGCTTCATTTCTGCCCCCCAACCCCACCCATCCCTCCTTTTTTTTTCTTTTTTTTCCCATACTAAGATGTGTTCAATTGAGCTGAGGTCTTGTGAAGCTTTTAAAACCCAGTACCTAAGTTTTTGACAGAGTGATTGGTTCTCTCTTGCCTGGGCAATAACACAAAATTGGAACCATCTCCATTTTGTCTCGTTACGGTAACACGCTTGGTGGTTTAGATACAATCTCACACAGCAGCCAGTTCAGTCGTCAGTCCGTTTCTCAATAGCTGAGGCCTCTGGGCTTTCTTCCTGCCACACACTTTGGTTTCTTCTTGCACTCCCCCTCTCCCCTTCCCTGGACCCCCTCCTCCTTTCACATCACCCTCTCCTCAATAACTGTCTGTGAAACTGAACAGCATAATAGATGTAATTAGACCTTTAGTAATAGGACTGAGTGGAGCAAGCAATGAGACTCCTTCTTGGGAAGCAATCAGTGCATTAGGTCCCCAGGACTGAAACTGCGTTTAACAAGGTTTGGGGCTCAGGGATTGTCAGTCTAGGCTTCTGCTGCTTCCCCAGAATGCAAATATTCATTCGCTATTGCTACAAAGGGGAGGAAAAGAACATTAGCCACTTTATTACACACATAATGAAGCAAATTGTGTCTGTTGATATATTTTTTCCTTAGCAGTAAATCAACTCTTCACGAGTGTTAGTAAGTATAAATATATATTTCATCCATGCTTTCAAACAGTTTCTTGAATTTTCCTCATCCATCCTTAGAAGAAAAAATCTTTGAATAGTGTCAAATCAAAATATACTTTGTCGAACTGACACTAGCATGTTTCTACACAGCTTTGACGGCTGGTCTAATGAAGTTGTTGAAGACACAGTTCCTTTCAAGGGGAATGTAGGTGTGGCAAAGTTCTCACGTGGTCAGTTGATTTCTGTTCCTGTCTGAGTAGGTTGGTGTTCACACGAAAAATTGCCTTTTTAAAATTACATCCTTTCATCATTCTGGTCTTATCCCTACATAACTGGACGCTCTACCTTCATTCATTTTCCCTTCCATAGCAGGATGCAGTAGGCACTCTCATATAAGTTCCTTACTTGTCATTTGTATCAGCTTGTGCTGCCTTATTTCTATCATCTGTTACCCAGACCTTGACAGATATGGAGAGTAAGGAGAGGAGTTTGGTCGTCATTCAGAGTCAGATCTTTTGCTTGACCTGGCACAAAGACAGCAAGAAAGGAATAAAGTCAGACACATCCAAAAGTGGGGGAATGTTTCTTAGGTCACTGTACACAGAGTGGAGGAGAGAGAGAAGTTCGTAAATCCTGAGGAAACCTTCAGTCCCGTATCATGGCACATGTATGGAAGGCAGGCAGAGGAAGTCAGTACATTGCACTGATCTTGACCAGGAGCCCGTTTCACGTTCAGGGGTTGGTGACTCACTGCACAGCTAACCTGGGTAGGTGCCACATGGCCAGAGTAGCCTTCAGACTGCTGTGCTGTGCTGTGTCACACTCCTCCCTCAGCCAAGGGATGGACCCAGCCCACGTGTGGTGTCAGTGGGCAGCTCCTACTTGGCACCATGATGACAGCTGCTGCATGGTCTTGCCCCTGTCTATGAGTGAGGCAAGGAGTTCTCATGAGAACATCTTTTAGGAACAGAGTTGTTTTCTTTTAAGAAAATTATACACAGCCTCGAATGACCAAAAGGAAGAGTTTCTCTGTAAGATCTCTGTGTAGCATGCCACGGGAAAATCCATCAGGGCTCTGCCTGGTGCTAGACGAGCCCAGGGTGCCCAGCATCTGATGGGTTGTAAGGTGTTACTCACTATCTACATTCCTCTTCTTATTCTGTCTTAGTAATAACAGGTATCTTATGAAGACATTTGTTGCTGGGCCTTTCTTACTGAGATCCAGAAAAATCCCAGCACCAGCTCGCTCACACCTCACCTTTTCTCACTCCTCAATCCCCCTGGTGCAGAACATACATTTCTCAGGCTTTCCTCTTCCATGAAAAAAGACTTGTGAGATATCTGCCACCAGCTACTTGCCACCTTACCCAAAGTAATTTCCTAAACCCATTTCCCTTAATGGGTCTTTCCTTCCTCTGACACAGGCTTTCAAAATCTTTTTATTCTTCTATCAAGAAGCAATATTTCTCACTTCTCCACCCGCAAATCCCTATTTTCTCTGCATATCCACAAACTCTGTCTTCACACTTACTGCATGCATAATGTGGGCTATATTTTTTCAGGAGACAGTTTTTTCAGACACAATATTATTAATTTAAAAGCTTGCCTTTTTTTTTTTTTAAATTTATTTGAACCCAGGTACACTCTTTAACAGAATATATTTAGAGTTAAATGGTTTCATTCACTCCAATATTTCACCAGAATTCTGTTAATAGTTAAATTCAAAATCACACTGATTATGTACTTATTGTATTCAATCAACCTTGAATGTACTTTTGAACTAAGTCATGGGTTTAAAGCAAAAATTTTTGTTTTCTTTATTTTGTCCAATTCTTAGATTAATTTAATAATGTCTTCCTTCATTTTCTATGATACTGTCTGTCAAAACTTTAGGATTATGTGATACAGTGTTTTCAAACTCTGTAATGGCACTGTGAAGTACTTCAAAGTTTGCTGTTATAGTGACGATAAGCAATAACTTAAAAGTTAGGCTGCGTGCAAGTGCAAGACTTAAAGATGTTTGTTCTCAGCTTCAAGATGTTTAACTTGCCAAGGTCACAAACAAGTGGTTAGAAGGAAAAACTGCACCCATTTTTATAGAAGGTGGTACAGGAAAGGAGATTTGTGCTGAAATTTTGGGGGGAATCTTGATAATTCAATTTAGCTTTCCTATCAGGAGTCACAAAATAATCTCAGCACAATGCCTTCCATTGTTCTTAGATCAATACAAACTAGCTGTACTTCTTTGACACAGAATCAGGCTTCAAGCCTTGCAATGTATTTTTAGGTCTTGACTATGGTATTATTTTGTGGCTATCTGTGATCCTTCTTGGTGACTGAATCTGCAGCTGGCTGAGACTGAAGCTCTACTGATCAACCCATCCTTGAGATATCCTGCAAAACTTACTTGAAAGTTCGGTTATCTCAAAACAGCAACTTGCCTGGGCCCCATGGGTGCAGAGGCCTAATTGAAAGGAAGGGGATAATCAAACCATTGGCTTTGACAACAGACAATGAGCAGTGCTATGGGAGAAAATCTATTATCAAACTAAACCCGAGAGGTTTGAAACAGAGTAGTCTCATTCTACACCATTAAAAGCTTTTTTCATATCCAGAGGACACATCTCATCTAGAGACGTCAGAATTACAAAGGAACTTCTAAAGCTGTGGTCCATCAACAACACTGATATTAAGTCCCTGAACGTATATTGCCTGTATGAAATGAATCTTTGCAGGATCAAAGAGATAAATGCCTTCTAGGTTACTAAACCATTGAAATATCAGCTCTTGTAGTGAAGCAAGAGCTCAAATATATATATATATAAAATCGTATACAAAATAATGTTCGTAGTTAGAGATGCAGGTATTTTTATATGAGTTCAGAGCAATAGTTCACCTTTTGCCCACTGACAGCCAGTGTTTAATATTTTAGAATTTTGAGAAACTCCATCATAGATGGTCCTCTCAGCTACTGAAATATCAGTTGACAATATCAGAATTACTAGTAGTTTTGTTGCAGTCACAGGTCAGTTAATTAATGTGAGTTGAGACTTTCCCTGCCCTCCTCTTTTAGTCTTCCCTTAGATGTTGAACACTTGAATTGAAATCCACAGTTTTAGTCTTTTTTTTTTAAATATATATAATATATATAACATGCTTCCAAGAATGAAAATCTAATCCTAATGTTGAGTGTAATGACTAAAGCGAATCTCATTATAATTCACCTGGGGCAGAGTCTGGTTTTGGTTTTTTTTTTTTTTTAAGAGCTGGATTTTAGTTTTATTGATGCAACCCAGGATTTGGTTGACTTCCCAGAACTCCTGAGTCCTTCTCCTCAGGGCTGCTCTCAATCCATTCTCCTCGCAGCCTGCAGTTGTTCTTGGGATTGTCTCCACTCATGTGCAGGACCTTGTTGAACTTGACCTTGTTGAACTTCATGAGGTTTGCACAGGCCCACCCCTCAAGCCTGCCAAGGTCCCTCTACATGACACCCTTTCCCTATAGTGTGTCAACCACACCACACAGCTTGGTGTTTTCAGCAGGCTTGCTGATGGTACACTCAATCTCATTGTCCATGTCACCAGTAAAGATGTTTAACAGAGCCAGCCCCAATACCGACCCCTGAGGAACACAACTCACCACTGGTCTTCACTTGGACATTGAGCCATTGACCACAGCTCTTGGGGTGCAACCATCCAGCTAATTCCTTATCCACTGAGTGGTTGATCTGTCAGATTCATGTCTCTCCAGCTTAGAGACAAGGATGTCATGCAGGACAGTGTCAAATACTTTGCACACATCAGGTAGATGACTTGACCTGACAAAGGTAATTTACTGCATTGTTAATCAAATCAGAGTAGGATGATGAGATATAAGAATAAATCTAAAAATCACCTTCCATCCAGCTCCTCCTTCTTCCCATTCTCAATTTCATATTTGACTTCTCTACCTCCTCCTTGCAAGTGGCGCAGGGGGAGAGGAATTGAGGTTGTGGTCAGTTCACCACATGTTGTCTCTGCCACTCCTTCCGCCTCATGCTCTTCCTCTGATCCAGTGTGGGGTCCCTCCCAGGGCATACAGTCCTTCATGAACTTCTCCAATGTGGGTCCTTCCCACTGGTTGCAGATCTTCAAGAACTGCTTCATCATGGGTCCTTTCCATGGAGTGCAGCCCTTCAAGAACGGATTACTGCGGCTTTGGTTCCTTGTGGGACCACAGGTCCCACCAGGAGCTTGCTCCACTTGCTCTGGCATGGATACAAGTGATGAAGCTTTAAGTAATAACTCTAAGTTCTATATAATAAATCGTATTCTTATGATGCTGCTGGCAGCAGCTTTCCACCTGACCTAGAGTGTTTTTCCATGACTAGAGCCTCTCTCTACCGGTGTCTTTCAATTCTACAGAGCCACTGCAGAATAGCTTTCCGAGATTTGAAAGCTCTCCTGTAAGCTCAGCCTAGCAGAGAAAAGGATGTTATCAGAAGTTGTTAGTAAAAAAATACCATTCAGCCCTAAATAAAGCTCCAGAACACTGCCCAGTAGCAAGAAAATTTCCAATACCCCGTTGATAAGAGTTCTGCTCATCACATAGCACAGTTCCATACTTACAAAATTATGTGATAATTCCTTGACAACTTTGCTCAAAATTATAAGGGAATGGACCACTGTGTGAGGTCAAGGCCACTAAAACATGCACTTGAAATAGAAAAGCATGCTCCCTATTTCTGCTTTTTAAGCCTTTCTGCCACTTCTGACTGACAGCGCTGTGACAGGCAGCAGCTGACAACAAAAAGGAAGAAAGGTGTACGGGTCCTTACTTCATTTTTGGGATAGAAATCATCAGCTCCGGGAGCGAAAGTTTGGACAGCAACAACGACTACACAAAGGTAAGTATATTAATGAGGAAACAGCACAATTAAAAGACATCTTCATGTGTGAAAAGCAGAAGTGAAGAATGCAAGATGGAGAAGAGATTAGGATGGTAAAAATAAAGACAGGAGAAGAAAATTTAGAGAGGAATAGGCAAAGGTGAAGAAAAAACCCCACTGAACACAAGATTGCAGGCAAGTCAGTTACTTTGGAGAATAAAAACTCTCAGTTTTAAATTATTATAAAAATAAATAAAATTATTTAAAAAAAAAAGGAAGAAAAGTACAAGAAGTGGTCTCTAGAACTGTTGCATTACAATTAACTACAGACTTTGGTGGATGCTTAGAATTAAGATTTCCCACCAGTAAGTGTGGTTTGCCACTTCTCTCAGCCCTCACAGTGAAGAATCACTTCTAAAATCAATTCTGGTTGTCTTAGTTACCCTTTAAATATCCACCCTGAAAATTAAAATGAAGATCTTAGGATATTTTAAATAACTTAGGGTTAAGTTACTTAGAGATCTTAGGGTATTTTATTTCTTATTAACTATACTCACACATCAGATGCAATTGTAAACTGTGTTTGCTTGCTGGAAAAATAGTACACTGATAGAGTCTGCTGAATTACAGCTAGTCAGATCGCGGATCAGCACATCACTTTCTTCTTACACCCCTATCTCAAGGAGGCTTTTAGGGATTTTACCTAGATAGATAAGTCTCAACCCTAGACATGCCTACAGTTACGTGGTGAGTTGCAAGGGGAGTTTATGTTAGGACTATAGGTGGCAGAGTAGGAGGAAAGATACCTTGAAGATATACTACCTCCCATTCAGAAGACACGTTTTTTAGATGAACGGGGTAACTTGTAACTTGCCACTTTTTATTACTTCATGGATATGTTTCAAAAAACTTGCAGTGTTTTTTCCTTAACTGGGTGCCATTCGAGCACAAAGCAGAAGAGGCTCATGTTACTGTGCTGTTGTGTGAAGAGTGGGGATCTGAGTCAACAATCACCGCGGTGGCGGGCTGAGTAGACAGCTTGAAGGTCTTTAATACCTAAGAAGTTCACTGAACTGAAGACAGACGTGTAATACTCTTCCAGCATTCACTGCATGTTGGAGGAACGCTCTTTTATGAGCACTCTGTGGCTTGTGCCTCAGTGCCCATCTTTGCATTCTGAAAGACAGTGAATGATATTCAGAACCTATCAGAGTTAATTGGAAATTTGTCATTGACATCAATAGAGGCAGGATTACCCACGTGATTTCCAGTTGCTGAGCTTTTGTGATTAGTAAGGCTATAAGGACCAGCCATTTTTGTGGAAGGACTGTCTTTTGCCTAGCGACAACAGGAGATAGTTGCTAACATGCCTTGCAACCACTTGTGTTCCTAGAACATCAGAGTGTATAATTTTTCTCAGCAAATGAATAACAGATATAACCTTTTATCATTCACAGGCTGCAAATGAATAACCAAAATCCCAGAGCTGCCCCTCTGTGGAATTCTGTTTCCGTTGGGTTACATGTTTCGTACTCAGATACTTTTAATAGTTAACCCAGGTCAAAGAAGAAAGAGTCATTTGACTTCTTAAAGATTTGAAAATAAATGTGTTCCAAATTGGAATATAAGTTAATTAGTCCGAGGTTTAGAGATTCAGTTTAAATAATGAACTGCAAATCCTTAAGAAATTAGAGACACGAAACACATGTTTTTACTCGTTCGTATGATCATCTTGCTCCAAAACTGTTGATTTTCGTTATTGGGAAAACATAACTTGGTGCTATAAATTTAAATCCGCCAGTAATATTTTGGGGCCAGAGCCTCAGGTTTTGTTCATGTCTTGAAAGTGTGCTGTTTATACCAGAAGACACACTGCTCTTAGGAAAGAAGTTTTCATCATGTGGTTAGGCAATACACACTGGCCACAGAACCATCATTATCCAATATCTAAACAAGATGCCTGTATTGAATTACTTTTATTTACTTAACACAGAGGACTTTCCCTAATTAGCTGCTGTTGCAGTTTGAAATTAGAAAGGTTGGAGTTCCCGAAAGGTTTGCAACTTTCTGTAACTTCAGGGAGAATATAAACCCCCCAGAAAGCTGCACAAAAAGGCTTTGAAGTAATCCGGTTGGGGTCATCTAGACTTGTTGGGGTTTTCTAAGAACAAAAAACAAGTGAAAGCAGGTTTTAAATTGCAGGGGTGGAACAAAAGCGATTTAATGAACAAAGCCATTAAAACCGTAAATCGATCACTTAAATCTAAACAGGTCAGGTTGATAAAAGAGAGAGATGGGAGAGATAGATGTCGATAAGTATATAAACAAGTATATACAAGTAAATACACATTCTCTCCCATTTGTCCCACATCCCCAGTTGACAAACAAGACCCCCGCCATGCGGCCACTGCCCTAGGTGGAGTGGGGAAGGGAAGGGAGAGTCGCAGTCTGTTAATCTGAGAAGTTTCAGTCCAAGAAACTCCTTCGGAGCAAACTTCCTCAGTAACTTAGTCCTTCTTCCTCCCGGGTGGCTGGAAGAGACTTGAGTCTGCCAGTCTGCCAGGGGGGTACACTCCAGCTTCTGGCTCTCCCCATCTGTGAAGTGGGACACAAACCAGATCTCCAGGGAACACCATAGGTCTTCTTTCCCCTCGCCAGTGGCTGTTCCCTTAGTGCAGGATGTTGGGGCTTACAGCCAAGTTGCCCCTTCCCTCTGGTTAAAACTCAGTCAGAAAACCACCCCTGCCAGTAATCGAGAAGGTCTACCTACGCTGCGGGAGAAATCTTTTACTCCAAAAACGGAAGCAGCTGCAGTCTCTCTCAGGTCAGATGTTTTTCTCCTGTCTCTCGGTCCTGAGCAGAAATCGGATGCACGTGCCGCAAAAATGTCGCAGATTCCGGCTTTTTATACGCTTAGTCACAGAGACTCTTGATTGACATGCCTCAGCTCCAATGAGAATTCAAGAGGGTTGTGGCGTCCCTTCCCCCAGAATAACAGTGAGAAAGTTTTTGTGAGCCTAGGGAAAAAGAAGAGGCGGCAGGCGGGGGCTTAGCCCCGCCAGTGCCATCTTAACCTACTACAGCGACCAGTTAAACAGATTTTTCAAAAAAAGTTTTTAGGTGTTCTGAGCCATAACTAGTGATTTTAGGGACAGCAACAACCTAGAAAAGCAGAACCTGTCTTAAAAACATGGAAGACTAGGGCGAGCAAATACAAGATGTCAATAAGAAGTTAAAGAATACATAATGAAAAATACAGCTCTTTGGTACATGGTATTGATTATGTATTGAGTATTAAACAGATACAATCAGTGAGTGCTGGTACTATTCACACAGCAAAATGCTTGGAAATAGCTGGTTCTTACAAGAGGCTGTACTAAGCCTTCTGGGTTCAGGGAACAAATCACTTCCTCAGAGAGCTCAAGGATATTCATTTCAGACTCTTACGAAGGGCTAAACCATGTTACTAATATAATAGAGACCATTTTCTAATTCATTTACTAAAATTGTAAAAGTTTGAATAGCTTCCTTAGGTGATAATTTTTAAACTAAGAGAGCAGAGCTACAAAGTGAAGTAAAGGGTCATAAGGATAATTTTATATATTGTATCTGTTGTAGTCATACTATTTCAGTGACACCTCTCTCTCAATAAGAAAGTAAAAAGAAAAGTAACAGAGGAAAAGAAAGCAGAAGAAACCACAGATATTTGATAGATACGGTGATGATGTTTGATGCTCTGTCTAATTAATTCACCTTTGGTATTATTTGTTTTGATTCTATTTTCTGCCTTCAACTAGAAACTGAGGGCAACTTTTTCTTGGTGTAATTATATGAAGGTAACCAATGACTGGACCATGCCGGAATAATCTAAAGTCTCAATTTTGTTCTGATTCTAGGTTTGTGGGTTTTGGTTTTTGATTGTTTGTTTTGAGTTTTTGTGGGGTTTTTTTGTTGTTGTTTTGTTTTTTTTGTTTTGGGTTTTTTTTTTTAGGGATATCGACATATGTTTTTAGAATTCCATTTCTTCTGGGAAGGGCTTTTTGCTTTTCTTTCTTTCTAAGGTACTCAGTGCAAGAAGTCTGGTTATCATTGGGGACACCTGATTGCCATTTTAATACAAATAGTTACTAGGATAGCCATTCTACACTGTTTATCCTGAGCTTTGAGCATTGTTATCCTGATTCTTGAAAATCACCTGAAATACCTACCAAAAAATAATGAATACCTGAGGATTAAATTTTGCACAGCAAATTCCAGCCTCAGAAGGTGGTCAAGGTTTTATACACCTGAAAACGGTATTTAATGACTGAAGGGTTGAGCAGTCTTATGTAAAGCCTGCTCTGCTAGTTGTATAAAAATTTCTCTTTGATTTGATTTGTGCGAGACTGGGTGCTGTTAAAAACTCACTGGATTGCTGACAATAGATAATACTATAAATGCAGGCCTTTTTTTTTTTTTTTTTTTTTTTGCAAGTATGTCACCCTAAATCATGTTCTCAAATTGTTGTTTGCAAACCTCATGACCTTGAACAATTTTAAATGAGCAGTTCCATAATTCCCAAACAATCTCATACCTCTGTTTTTAACGGAAAATTGTTTGTGGGGTTTTATTTCCCAGTTCAAATCAAACCTTAAAAAAAAAATTGGGCTTTGTAATTTTGGTATGCTGATGATGTGCAGTGAATTGTGTTCATAAAAATTTTCAGAGACTTCAAGTGCAACAGCCTCTACACTTCTGCATTAATCGTTATCTGAGTCATTTGTCCTTTGAGCTGTGCATACAGATGTGCATGCTGTATGATCTCTGGTGTCTCAATTATAGCAAGATTTCTTAGTTAGCTACGCCGTATCATCAAAACCTAATTTATGTCTCAGAAGAGTGAGGTGTAATTCCATTAGTGTACTTACACCTACCCCTTCAGGGCAAGGAAAATTATAGGGTATTCATGACCAAGCGTGTCTTACGGTTTTAAAACGCAAAACCATATTTTAGTTATGACTTCAACCTTGACCTAAGAGTTAAACCCAGTGTTTTATCCATTTGGTCTCTGAAGCCTGAAACAGGATGCACATGTGAAATAGGTATTTAGAAGAGGTTTTGTCTGATTTGCATGCTGCCATATTTGTAATTATTTTTGTTTGACATGGTAAAACTGCAACTAGCATAAAATCAAAGGCAGTAAACCAGTAAATTGTTTTGCTACTTGCCCGCTAGCAGCATACTAAGAATGCTGGAGTATATCACTAGGCAAAGTAACAAGAATTTTAGGCTCCAAGTGTGAAAACAAATTTCTTTATTTTCCCTTTTTCCCCCTCTCTTTTTTTGTGTAGACGCTGTATTTCATGCCTTCCTTTTTCTTCTTTGAAATTATTTCATTCTATTTATAATACACTTTGAAAATGGTTGTCAAAAGTTTTGTGAGACATGGATAAAAAGTCAAGCTTTTTGATTTCTGGAGCAACTAACGGAATCATAGATAGCCTATTTCTTAGCCTTTTTCCTCAGTCCAGCCATCAGTGCAACTATTCACATTAGAGAAATTGTCTCATAGAAAAAAGAGGGTCACAAGTTGAGGAAAGTTAAAGTTCACTCCAGGAAATGTAACTGTTTGGTTTTAATACTTCTTTGTTGGCCACTCCCAAGGCTATCAGAAAAAAATCCCTTCTATTAGTATCTTTAAATACTTGCATATCTTTGTAATCTGGGAGAAAGTCTCAGAAGGACATGTTTTGGTGTTCAGTACTGTATGATTTAATTTTTAGGCTGCATGTCCAAAACTAACACAAAACCTGAAAGATCCTTCTTCCAACATCCACTGATAGGCTTTTGTGCAGAAGGATGTTAGCATTCAGGGGATTTTAGTTAATATAGCTTTCAATTTTAATACGTACTTCCCCAGTGAGATAATGTTCCCACCGTTAGCACTGTAACACTGCCTTAGCTTCACCACACACTAAAACAGCCTTTATCATGCTAGGTAAGCAGACCAATCTCCCTTTGGATTAGATGTTTAGATTTAAGCTGGTTTTCCTTCTCTTCAACAGTGATAGACCAGATAGCCAAAAGAATTAGAGAACAGAAAACAAACGAGATTTTTCATTGTTCCTAATAATGGAGCGCAACAAACTTGTGACAAGCTTCAGAAGAATTTGACAGGTGCTTATACAAATTTCTACTTCATATAACAAGTCTGTTGCTAAAATTTTAAATGAGACCATGCGTATTTCACACTGAAGATGCTTAAGAATGCAGTAACTCATATAACTGTTGTTGGGTTCCTTAGGTAATTTTCTTCTTGTGCAGCAGCAATTTTTTCATTAAAAAATAGGGCAGAGTGACAGACAGGAGTAGGGCTAACTACTCAAACCCTCACTCTTTTAATATTAAGCCCCCCTGTCTCATAGAAAATAAAATATATGATTAAAGCTCAGGGCAAACTAAATTGTAGTCAAGATTAGCACAGCTCTGAAATTACTGGAATTGGCACATCCATCCAACCCTGGTCATTTAAATATATAATGTAATATGTACTTAATGAGGGGTGTAATCAGAAATTTAAAAATCTCCTGTTTTCCTGGTTCAAGGTGCTGATTTATACTGAACCGAAAAGATTGACCGTAAGCTAGAGTGTGACCAAAAGTGCTCTGGATACTAACTCTTGCCACCTTGCTAAAGAAAAGTTCTTTGAAGAGACAGTTGAACAGATTCTGTTTTAAGCCAAGTTGGGAGATGAAATTATTACGCATTTTCACTAGCATTACTAGTATTCACTATCTCTTCCTTGGATCAACAGGAACACTTGCATTTAAAATGCAGATTGAGATGCATATCAACATTCCGTAATTCCTAGTGAAACAGTGACTATATAAGTTTATGTTGTTTTTGACATAGTTCCCATCTTCAGTCACCTTCTGAGCTCCATCTCATTTTCAGTGTCCAGTAGTATGCGTGTTATCTTAAAAGTACTTTTTTATTATTATTATTATTATTTTGTTTTTAATTTCACTGGCAAGAGTCTGTGTGATTTAGCTGTTTCTTTGGTATGAAAATTGAAGACTATATGTCCATTTCTGAGGAAGAACTGATGAAAAGGATATTGTAGGATTCCATATTATATCATCATTTATTAATGGCAGAGTGAATTTACTCATTTGTAACGTAAGAGAATTATGCTGTTAATTTCTTTCTATGTCAATCTAACTAAGCGGCATTGATCTAGCATTTCTAATATTTAATGACCAAAGATGAAGTGATGATTTCACAAACGTATTAACATGTATCTGTGGAACTCCAGTGGGTTTAAACCGAGGATCTAATAGACGTATTTTCCAGGTTGTAGAAATTTCACATTCTATTTAGTCAATAAAAGTAATTCATTTTTTCCAATGCAAAATGGAAGAAAATGAAGCAGTTCCAAAATTTCACATGAAAAATAATTTTTAAATTAAACAGTTTCAGTTTTGACCAAATGAAATTTTCTCTTAGATTTTTACCTAAAAATACAATTTCCTACAACATTTTAAAACGGAAGTAAATCACCTCAAAGCAATCATAGGAACATTCAATACCTTTGTTTTTTAAATGAAAATTCCTTTAACTTTTAATAACTGGATATTTTCAACTGCACCTTAGTTTAGTGCTAATGAGAGCACCTGAGAACTTCTACCCCAAATGTGACTTTTCAATAATAGAAATAGGAAGAAAAATGGGGGAATAAATGTGCTGATATTGATTATGACAAAAACCATACATAAATTACAATAGGTTATTATGTTTCAAATGAAATACATTTGAAGATAATTTCAAAAAACCTAAAACTTTACATTTGGAATTGCAATGTGCAATTGCACTGTGGTATGTTTTAGTTAACTATGTTGGTGAGATGTTGCACATTTTAGCTACCTGTAAACTTTGTCCTGCCTACACTTTCAGGATTCATCATTCACTCATTCATTCATGGCTTGGCTTCGCGGACGAAGATTTGGGAAGGGCTTTGCCCACGCTTATTGCAAGCGCGTTGATGGCTGAAAAGGCCAATGCGGGATAGGCAAGACCGGTTGCAAAGAGCACACCGGAGGGTCTCCTTGGGTGGTATAGTCGAGGCACAGTTCTTTCTGCGCTGTCTTTTCTCCTCGAGCTTGATTCTATGCATGCTCTCAAAGGAGACAGCAGCGTTATGTATGGTGTGTCTCCAAATCTCCCGACTGGAGGCCAGGGTGGACCACTGATGGTGGTCAATATGGCCTAGGCTGAGGTGTTGTTTCAGGGAGTCCTTCTATCTCCTCTTTGGAGCTCTTCTCTTGCGGCAGCCGGTGGCAAGTTCACCATAGAACACAATCTTAGGGAGGCGGTGATCCGCCATCCTGGAGACGTGCCCTGCCCAACGCAGCTGCGTTTTCAGCAACATGGCCTCAATACTGGTGACGTCTGCCTGGTCAAGGACACTTTCAGGATAAATTGATTCTATAAGCCCAGTTTTTGTTTCAAAAAATAAGTGTTTTTCACTTCATTTGCCATTAAAGGGCAAGAATAAAATTATTTTGGTTTTGCTACCAAGGTCAAGGATCAGGATTTTTGATCACTGGAAATACATAATAATCCATTACAGTGATGGTCATCAATTAATTTAACATATTGTTCAAGGGGGAGGTCATGTTTTTTATATGATTTTGTCATTGACTTCTCTCTAATCTCCTCTGACTGTAACCCAGCTGCTTGTCATCCATCACCCTATGTTCTTAAGATCCTGACCCTGTAGAAAGAGACTGATACACACCTGTGCATCACCTATTCCTGGTGGTACCTCTGGAAACAGCTAAATTTATGTGATTTGCTATGTAAGGAAAGGAGACTACCATTTAGA
This sequence comes from Bucorvus abyssinicus, assembly GCA_009769605.1. Taxonomy (NCBI): domain Eukaryota; kingdom Metazoa; phylum Chordata; class Aves; order Bucerotiformes; family Bucorvidae; genus Bucorvus; species Bucorvus abyssinicus. The sequence goes on from CM020063.1 coordinate 79,220,002, forward strand.
AAAAAGCAGTCAACTTCTTGCTTGCATTTGAATCTTGATGTTTAATGCCATTTGGTGCTGATTTAACGCCATTCCACAAATTACTAACAGGTTCTGCCATCACATCAGCTGTGCTTGTGAGCAATAGTATTGAAGATTGCCAGAGAGTCTAACAGCACCAGCTTGGACCATTGACCTTTGTATATATCTCTCAGGAAATCTTAGAATAATGGAGTCATAAAATATCTCAAGTGAGAAAGGACCATAAAGATCGTGGAGTCCAACTCCCTGCTCCTTGTAGGACTACCTAAAACTAAATTACATGACTAAGAGCATTGTCCAGATGCTCCTTGAACTCTGACTGGCTTGGTACCATGTCACTTCCCTGAGGAGCCTGTTCCAGTGAACAACCTCTCAGTGAAGAATCTTTTCCTGATGTCCAATCCAAACTACCAAATCATCTGTCTTTGTCCCCTGTTCTCTTTCTATGCCATATATGGGTCTGAAGCTGGGCAGATAGGGACTTGTGTTGTGAAACAGATTACGCGGTAGTTGAATAACAGGAGAGCGCTGAGGGATTACTTCTCGGGTAAACTGGTCCATTGAGTCAGTCTGCAGTGATGCAGGATCTCTGCAAGAAAACAGTTGATGATTCCTCCCAAATGTGGAATTGTATTCACTCTTAATAGCTATACTCCTTTGTCAAAGGTGGTTTTGCTGCAGGTAGCGACAGCTAGAAATCTACCCTCATATCTTCTTTGCTGTGCTAAGTTGTAAGGAAGGAGCCGTTTTCAGTGGCTCTGAGCAAAGTTCATTTACTTATCCAGCTGGAACTACCTGTGTTACTGGTTCACTGGCTATTTACGAAATTTTGAAGTTGTAAAGTCTACATTCTAATAAACAAGTAATTGGTCAGGAAAAGATAAGAAACTGACTCAATGTTATCTAATCTCTCTCTGGAAATATTCAGAAAATCCTTTGACTACAGACTCATTAGGTACTTCTGCCTTTTCTTTCTGTATATTTCCTAGAGTTCACAATTAATTTCTTAAATACCCTTCCCTTTATATTATTCAATCTGTTTGGAGCAAGCTGAAACCATGTGTGTGGCTCCCCTTTCTCTCAAGGCTTTGAGGACACAGCTCTGATGTATTACCTTAAGACTATCTATTTTGGGTTAGAACTGCATTGCTGACACGACTTTCCTCCTCTCCCCAGTTTTCCTTTATCTTTTCATGTTCAATGGAGCATTTCTCAGATATTCATACCAGTGTCAGAGAGCACCAGAGTAGGAAACAGTTTCAGTATTCTCGTTCTCACATTCTTCTTCAAAATATTTTTTTTCTAATAAAACAACATAATCTCCCTGAGGTTTAAGGGTGATCTAACATTTCTCTCTTACTTGCTACACATCTTTCTCTGCTGAGCACTGCATGTTCACTGACCACATGTACTTAACGGCTCTTATTCTGTATTGCTCTTCCAGCTGTTCTGCTTGTCACTAGGTTACCATATTCTCATGCCATGTGGAATCCCATCTTTTTGCTGAATTCAGTCTTTTTTTCATGACTCTGGGCTGAAGTAATTCATTGAGATTATCTAAAAGAAAGAAACCTGAATATTCTTCACAAGTTAATTATTATTCACATAATAATGTAGACAGCTGAGGTCAGATATATATATTTTAAAAATAACATAACAAATTGGTGCATTCTACTGTATAAATTTGTGCTATGTTGAGAAATTCAGGAAGATGATCTTGTTTTCTTGGCTTGGCAGAAGGCTTGTGTGTTTGAAAGGCAGTGAAAGGTATGCAAGGACGTTTTCACTGAGAACAAATTATATCCAACAGGTCAAAATACAGACCTAAAAACACTGGAAGTTTATCTCAGTGCTTTGGTTTTAAACAATAATCCAACTGATTCCTTAAAAAAATATTAACTTCTATCTATGGCTATACACACACAAAGCAATCAGGGCATCACACAGACTGATAGCCTGCAGTACAGTTCAGGATGTTGTAAACGTACAATCGCAATGGTAATACTCGAACACAAAACCAAAGGAATGAAATGATTCAATGTGGCCTTTTTGTGGAGGAGAGGAGAGGAGAGGAGAGGAGAGGAGAGGAGAGGAGAGGAGAGGAGAGGAGAGGAGAGGAGAGGAGAGGAGAGGAGAGGAGAGGAGAGGAGAGGAGAGGAGAGGAGAGGAGAGGAGAGGAGAGGAGAGGAGAGGAGAGGAGAGGAGAGGAGAGGAGAGGAGAGGAGAGGAGAGGAGAGGAGAGGAGAGGAGAGGAGAGGAGAGGAGAGGAGAGGAGAGGAGAGGAGAGGAGAGGAGAGGAGAGGAGAGGGGAGGAGAGGGGAGGAGAGGGGAGGAGAGGGGAGGGGAGGAGAGGGGAGGGGAGGGGAGGGGAGGGGAGGGGAGGGGAGGGGAGGGGAGGGGAGGGGAGGGGAGGGGAGGGGAGGGGAGGGGAGGGGAGGGGAGGGGAGGGGAGGGGAGGGGAGGGGAGGGGAGGGGAGGAGAGGAGAGGAGAGGGGAGGGGAGGGGAGGGGAGGGGAGGGGAGGGGAGGGGAGGGGAGGGGAGGGGAGGGGAGGGGAGGGGAGGGGAGGGGAGGGGAGGGGAGGGGAGGGGAGGGGAGGGGAGGGGAGGGGAGGGGAGGGGAGGAGAGGAGAGGAGAGGAGAGGGGAGGGGAGGGGAGGGGAGGGGAGGGGAGGGGAGGGGAGGGGAGGGGAGGGGAGGGGAGGGGAGGGGAGGGGAGGGGAGGGGAGGGGAGGGGAGGGGAGGGGAGGGGAGGGGAGGGGAGGAGAGGAGAGGAGAGGAGAGGGGAGGGGAGGGGAGGGGAGGGGAGGGGAGGGGAGGGGAGGGGAGGGGAGGGGAGGGGAGGGGAGGGGAGGGGAGGGGAGGGGAGGGGAGGGGAGGGGAGGGGAGGGGAGGGGAGGGGAGGGGGAAAAGAGGATGCTTGCAAGTGTAAAGAACCAAGAAAAAGGGACAGAATTCTCACCCTTACAAGTCATCCAAAGGAAGACACATGTTTGAGAATATCCGAGACTTGACCACCCTCTGAAGAAATAGAGAAGCTATCAGCTGTTATTTATGTCCCTTTAATCATATCTGTGTTATAGCTTAGGTGGCAAGAATTTGTGATAACAAGCTACCACCATTTCACTTTTGAATGCAGTTCCAAGAGAATTCACAAGATGGCAAAGACTGAAGCGCACTTTAACCTCCAGATATCTCTTGTTTTCCCTCATTCAACATACATCAGAGAACAACAGGATAATTTAAGTTGGAAGGCACAGGAAAATTAGCTTTGATTTCATGATGAGACCTGGTCCCTTAGAGCTTTATCAAGATGTGATTTGAAGACCTTGGGGGTGGATATGACATGACCTCTCCAGACCTCTGCTGGACAGTGCTTTTTGAGGATATATTTCTCCTGATATTCAGTATAAACCTCTCTTGTTTCAGTTTATGTCTGTTGTCTCTTGTCCTCCTGCTACAAACAGCTGTGAAGAACTAGGCTGCACCTCCTTGATCTCCTTCCCAAAGGTGTTAATGGTGAGTGCCTCTGAAGCCATCCCTTTTCCAGGCTGAACAAGTCCTGGTCCCTCACGTGGCAGTCCCACATAGCATCTCCATGAAGGTCCTATTCTACAGCCCCTGTCCATCTTCTTTGCCCTCCCCAGAACTCCATCCAGTTCACAAATACCTCTCCTGTACGAGGAGGCCCAAAAGGGACACAGCATCTAGATGTGGTCTAGTGAGCGTTAGTGGAGGGAAATAGCCACCCCTCTCAACCTATTGGCCTTGCTCTTGTTCATACACCCCAGATGCTGCTGGCATTCTCTATTGCCAGAGCACACTGCTAGGTCATGTTCAGCTCACTGTCTTTATTTTAATATTAGAGAAAAAAGAAAATTACTATAAAAATGTGGTGAATAATGTAATTCTGTGTGTTGTTGAACTCCAGCAATAAAGAGGAAGATCAAGTTCCTCTGTGTAAATTTGACTGTATGTGTACCTTATGATGCTGCCCTCTCTAGAAATGACAAATGGATATAATATCATTATTATTATTAAATGGTCTACCTGCCTGAGGGACAATAACTTCTGTTCTTATATTTTGGAAATTTTGAAGTTGTTTTGTCCTGATATTACTTTTCAAATGGGAAGGCTGTTGAATGTTACATGAATCACATTATTAAATATCAGCTCAGTTTGGAAGATTTTAAATTCAATATATCAAAAGAAATATACCCTAAAACCACCCTTTGAAAGGTACATCTTAAGCTCCTTCAGGTTAGCCAGGATATGGAATACTTCGTTATCTATGTTGAAAACAATTTGACTATTCTTGTCTCAACAAAAAGTGGCATGAAAAAAATAAGTAGGTAAAGTCATGCATTAAACTCTGTTTTATTGATCTTGGTTCTGTCAGAACTCAATTTACTTTCCATCTTGCCCTAGTTTGATTTGTCCCAGCACTTGTTCTGTTCAGGGATTTCCCTTCCCAGCTCGGTCTCTGCTCCGTGACGGCACTGTCCGAAGTTAACGGCACATTTCTGCAGACAGTGTCTGCTTCCAGCAGTGATAACGCTCGGTGTGAACAGTCACTGCCAGGGGCTGGGGTGCAGAAAGGCTCTGGCTGACACTTGCTCCTGTGCAGACCAAGGGCACTGCTCCATCCTGTGCACCACGGTGGGGTGCAGGGAGTGAGAGGCTGCACCTGCGGGGGGGAGCAGACAGGACAGGACAGGGGACCCTGCGCTGACCAGCAAGGGGCTCCATCCCATATAGGTCATATTTTCTATAAAGCTGTGGAATCACAAGGGTCAAGCCCCCTTGTTCAACGGCTGGTGTCCAAGGAGGATTCTGTCTGTCCTGCCTTTGATTCCAATCCGTGCATTCCTGAATCCATTTCTGGAATCCAGCTCCTGAATCAGGTTCCTGTCTGATGCTGAGTCCAATCTGGGCTTCCCAAGTGCCTGCCCTGGAACATCAGTGGGGATGGTGACATGGTTGCTATCAGGGGTGTTGGGTTCGGTATTGGCATTGTAGAGATTTATAGATATTTAATTTTATTATTTTCATTAAAGTAGTTTTAGTTTTCTCTTCCAATCCCTAAGATTCTCTCCCTTATACCCTTTCTCTTCCCTTTTGGGAAGAGAGTGAGGTTAATAAAGACCATTTGTTATTCATGGCTGGCCCAGCCCTAACCCATGACATATCTCTTAACACTACATGGAAACTGGTAGTATTGCTTAACTCCAGGAGCAACAGTAAATGATACCATAGTGTTCTAAAGTGAGCAACAGTAAGGTCAAAGGCCATTTGAAAATAATTCTCATTTTAGGTCCCTTTCCAATGAGGGAGGACTGAGAGCTTTCCGATTTTATATTTCCTCCATGTGTATATTTCTGTGTGTAAATATATGTAGTGTGTGTATATGCAGTATATGTGTGCAATTCACTGTGTGGTAGGCTGTTCATTGTTGTCATAATCTTAAACAAAAGGTACAGTGAAAATAATTAGTGTAAATAAAAATATTGATTTTATGTTTTCAGAAGGTTCCTGAAATAAACAGAAAATATTAACATTTTCTGGTTTGTAAAGAAACCTCATTTCCTCAGTGTTCTTTTGGGTTAATGCAAAGGGTTATTGCCTAACAACCACACAACAGTCATATCTCATCACCTTCAGCAGGAATAATTTATGATTTAATCTTACATGCAGGCATATTAAATTAGCATTACTCATCAGAACTCACTTATTAATAAAACAAGCTGAATTAGCCACCAGAGAATCATATTTGGAAATTCAATGACAATTTTACATTTTTAATAAAGGCTCAGAAATATTATTGCAGGGCAGGTGGTAAGAAGAAATGTGGTCAAATTTGACATTCATTAATAATTGAAGTGTGGAACGTGACAGAGGTGAAAATTGATATTGATTTTTTCCCCTCTAATATTTGGATGAGTTCTGAAAAGTAAATAAAATGAGATAACAAGACATATCAAGTCACTCTGATTTCTTTGATCACCCCTCCCTGTATGCACACATATATATCACTATTTTCCCTATCATGTTTTTGAATAATTCAGCACCCATTGTCTTTCCAGTTCAATGCATTATAAAACACACTCAAGCTGAGTTTCAATCATATTAGACTGAAAGCTGAATTTTTTATGAAGGATTATTTAAAACAAAATGTGTCTTGGGCCTCGCAGTCTCTGAAACCAAACAATCCTGAGAGTTCAGTGAAGAAATGTCAACACTGTGCAGAAATTTTTGATTCAAAAAATTAAAGGAATCCTGTTTGATGTATATTAACCATATCAATATTAACAACCTTCTGCTGGATTTCAGAAGTGATATGAGAGTGGCAGGATTATTAGGCTTGTATTTTAACCAGTGAAAGCTCTGAAATACCTGTACTCACGCTGAACTTGACCTGCCTTTGGGACAGCTCCAGCAGCACTCCTTACAAGTTCAGTGATGCTAATCTGCAGGCTCAGATGAGGTTAGCCTCTTTAGCTGAACTTCAAGCACGCAAGGAGGACCACCAGCCTCTGCTCACCAGACTCCAGTGCACCACAGGCATCTCCATGGGGTACGTTTTGCAGGATTTGCACAGCTATTACTGGTCCTCAGTACGCTCCACCATGTGTGTGTTTGTCTCAGCGTTTCCCACTTCCCTCTGCCCTCACAGTGAACAGGCTTGTGGTCAGGATCTTCTCTACAAGACATCTCTTGGTTTACATTTTTCATCTGCCTGAATGACTGTTTTCCCCTTTCTTGTCCCAGTGGTGGTGATAGCAATAGCGGAAATTCACTGAAAACGAGCTGGAACTTTCATCCTATGTGTTTATAACAGTAGATTCTTTGCTCCTGGAGGAAATCACTACTCACACATTCTGGCTGTAGTGCAAATGTTATGGAGAAAATAAAGGGAAAAATGACTTTCTCTAATGCTCACTGTAGAGGATTTCAACCTCAGCCTCTCTGTCGTCTGTTTGAAACCTTAACATAGCCACACATACGCTCTTCAGGTTCTTTGCAGTGTCACCCTCCTTCTGTACAGTCTCCTAGAATCTTTCCAAGAACTGCAAGAGAATCCTGTCCTTGTGGACTTTACCACAGTCATTTTCTGGATTTCATGTTACACGACTTATCTGAGTAATCAGCCCGTAGACTGTGGTTCAATAAATCTAACAATTTTTCAGCAGAATCAGCTCTCTAGAGTTAATCTATGGCATAGGAGGAGATCAAGGAGTCTTCTCTTTTACTGTTTGTAAAAAAACCTGAAGGCAGGTATAAAAATGCCAAAGCAGCAGAACATTCAGGGAAAAGAAAAAAAAACAATCAGGAGTTAAAAAGAAGGGAGGAAGTAGAAGAGCTCAGAAGCACGAGAGAGAAAGTGTGTCAACTCAGCAGATTTCCTTCAATTTTTTTTTTTTTTTTTTTTTTTGAGGATGCTTTCATGTTTTGAGATGAGCATGTCTGCCCCAAGATATTGAGCACAAATAATATTGATTGACTGCGGTTATTTTATGCTCTCGTGTCTGCAGTAGGCAGAACAAATAACTGTTTGAGGTCCTGTTGACTAGGTTAGCAGAGCAAATGGATGATTCTCTAGGTCTTGCTTTCTAAGAATGAATTTATATTGTCTTCAAAAGCCAGATTTAATGAAAACTAGTCAAATAACTGAAAAGGTATTCCACAAGGTATTTTGCTTTAATTAGTGAGAAGTATTGTAGAAAAATATGAGTCAGCTGAGATTTTTAAGCTGAACAATATATTACTCTCCATTAATACCTATCATACATTAATGTTTGAAACATAACTCCAAATTGTGAGTTGTGAGCTATTTGGAATTTGAGTACCACTTCTTTGTCTTTCTTTTTTTTTTTTTTTTTTTAATTATTATGTGTAGATTTTCATGAGACAGAAAATATAATAATAAAAAAAAAATTGCTATTTTAATAAAAATAAGACAGTAGCTTAATTAGCAACAATGAGCAGCCTCTACTGGGCAAGTTAAATTTTTCTTATGTGACACGGTGCAAACAGGAACATGTTCCCTTATGCAAAAACTGCAGCTATTTGTTCAATTAAAAAATCTCATGCAACTGGAAGTATTTGTCTGTTTCAGTTACCAACTTTTCATGTACTCTTCTATCAGTAAAAGTAGATTTGATAAGCATAAGGAAAAGTAAAAAGTAAAGATGTGGGAGGACATATTTTAAGTTGATTGATCACCGTATTTGTGTAATAAGCATCCTTTTGAATTTAAGCCATCAGTGCACTGTAGGCTACACAGATAAATCCTTAGCTGATTCTTACAGAGTCAAAAATGCTCTGAGTATTTTGTTTCAGTCATCTGAAGGGCTAAACACTCCAAAAAGTAGTTTTAATGCAACCTTCAGATCAGATTCCTAGAATTTTGACTGAATTAGCAGCCTTGTGATACCCCAGAACCATTTGGGAAACAACACGTGGGTTCCCTCCTAAGATTTGACGGCATGTTGTTTTTCCACCATATTTCTGGAAATGGCTGGGGAATTTCAAGCCTTGTAATACTTTACAGGCCCATGTTTCACAGGATGATGTTAAGTCAGAGATCACAGTCATGCTTTTGAAGGATCTGTTGTTCTGTGCTCTTCTTCCAAGGGAAAAAATGTCAACAGTTTAAGTATGTGGTTGGGAGAATACTTATGAGGAAAACTCCTGTTACTGAAAACCCTTTCACACCCATTGCAGTATTTTCCTTTCCTCTGGTTAGATTCTTAATACAGGTATGAAGACAATTGGAGATCTCAAATTTCTGCTGTCTACTTTGTTGTGATGTTAGATGTTTTGTCCTCCTTATCTAGGATATATCATTGATTATGTCCATCATTACACAACTGCTATTACATACATAATCATGCAAAAGTTTAGAGTGATGTGTACAAGACAGACATAGAAAAACTTTGGGAAGTGTCTCAATATCTCAAGTAACTATTTCACTCCAGAAGTCCATAGTAGATGGATATCTGTTTTAAGGTCTTTTCATTGGGAAAACACACATTTCTTAACTTCACTGCCACTAATGCTGAGACAAGGATCATGCTCTTGTTGATAACGACATTATTCTGAAAACATGGCACCTCTTCCTTCCTTGCTGAAGAGTTGCTTATGAACTGCCAAATATTGCCGGCTTGTATATGTAGTAGCCCATTGAACCTGAATTTCCGAGTAAAGCCTCAGGCTATAGTTTGTTTGAAACTCCTAGAAACAAAGTCATAAAGTTTATTGGCAATGATTTTGTGCAATGAACACTGGAAGGCTCCCTCTACCTCATTTGAAACCTTTAATTCAGACCATTCACTCTAGCTGCACTTATTTTCTTCTGGCAAGCTGTGCTTAATTTATTCACTTGTGGTTAAAAATTACTGTTCTTAGGAATTAACATACTATCTAAAGGGGTAGGAAAATGGATAGTTTAGGAATAATAACTAGCTTTCTCCCTTTCTGGAAACCTGTCATTTATATAAAAGGTTACTCCTCCCCAATAAATCCAGGAATGGACTCTTATTCCTTTATTACAAGAAGGCTACTTGATTAGAGATTTGAGTTAGTCAACGGTTGCGAATATTGTAAAAAGTGTTTCCTGTCTTATTTTAACCATTGGAAGAAACGTGTGGATACTTGCTACAAAGGCACTAGGCTAATAGGCTAATAACTGCTAATAAGCAGCGAGTGGCCCTGTATGTTGGGCAGAGTTTTGATTGTCTTGAGCGTAATGACGGTGACAACAGCGTTGAGCCTTTATGGGTAAGAATCAGGGGGAAGGCCAACAGGGCAGATATCTTGGTGGGAGTCTGTTATAGACCACCCAACTGGGATCAAGAGGGAAATAAAATATTCTGTAAGCAGCTGGGAGAAGTTTCACAATCTCTACCTCTTGTTCTTGTGGGGATCTTCAACTTACTGTATGTCTGCTGGAAATACAACAGAGCAGAGAGGAAACAGTCCAGGATGTTCCTGGCTTGTGTAGAAGACAACTTCCTGACACAGCTGGTGAGGGAGCCAACTAGGGAAGACTCTTTGCTAGATCTACTGTTTGTGAACACAGAAGGATTTGTGGGTGTTGTGAAGGTTGGAGGCCATCTTGGATATAGTGATCATGAGATGGTAGAGTTCTCAATCCTTGGTGAATTAAAGAGGGGGGTCAGTAGAATGGCCACCTTGGACTTTCCAGAGAGCAAGCTTTGACCTGTGTAGGAAACTGGTTGACAGCATCCCTTGGGAGACAGTCCTGAAGGACAAAGGAATCCAGAAAGGCTGGAGATTCAAGAAGGAACTCTTTAAGCCGCACGAGCAGACTGTCCTGGTGTGCCATAAAGACAATCCGTCAGGGAAGAAACCCAGCCTGGCTGAACAGAGAGCTTTGTCTGGAACCCAGGAAGAAAAGGGTAGTTTATGGACTATGGAAGAAGGGGCAGGCCACTCAGGAAGATTACAAAGACCTTGTGAGGTTATGAAGGGAGAAAATTAGAAGGCCAAGGCCCAACTAGACTTAATCTGGCGACAGCCATAAAAGACAAGTAAAAAATGTTTCTACATTAACAACAAAAGGAGGACCAAGAAGAATCTCCATCCTTTATTGGATGCAGGGGGAAACATAGTGACCTAGGATGAGGAAAAGGCCGAGGTACGGAACGCCTTCCTTGCCTCAATCTTTAATAGTCAGATCAATTAAAACCAATCATTCCCTGAGTGCCCAGCCCCTTGAGCTGAAAGACAGAGACAGGGAGCAGAATGAAGCCCACGCAATCCAGCAGGGAATGGGCAGTGACCTACTATACCACTCAGACACACACAAGTTTATGGGGCTGGAAAGAATCAGTCCAAGGGTACTGAGGGAACTGGCAGAAGTGCTCACGAAGCCCCTTTCTACCATTTATCATCAGTCTTGGCTAACTGGGGAAGTGTTAGATGACTAGGGGTTAGCAAATGCAATGGCAATTTACAAGAATGGCTGGAAGGAGATTCCAGGGAACTATAGACCTGTCAGTCTGACCTTCCTGCCAGAGAAGGAGGTGATCATCTTGAGTGCCATCATGTGGCATGTACAGATCAAGCAGGTTTCAGACCCAGTCAGCATGGGTTTATGAAAGGCAGGTCCTGCTTGACTAAACTGATTTCCTTCTATGACAAGATGAACCTCTTAGTGTGTAATGGAAGAGCTGTGGACTTTAGTAAAGCCTTTGACACCATTTCCCACAGCATTCTTCTGGAGAAACTGTCTGCTCATGGCTTGGATGGGTGTACACTTCACTGGTTCAAAACCTGGCTGAACAGCTGGGCCCAGAGAGTGGTGGTGAATAGAGTTCAACTTAGTGACCAGTCACAAGTGATGTTCCCCATGGCTCAGTATTGAGACCTCTGTAATATCTTCAATATTTCTCTTTAATATCTTTATCAATGATCTGGATGAGGGGATAGAGTGCACCCTCAACAAGTTCGCAGAAAACACCAAGTTAGGTGAGAGTGTCAATCTGCTTGAGGGTTCCAGCGGCTGTACAAAGTGTTCTGGACAGGATGGATTGATGGGCTGAGGCCAATGGTATGAGGTTCATCCAGGCCAAGTGCTGGGTCCTGCACTTGAGTCACAACAATCCGCTGCAATGTTACAGGGTTGGGGAAGAGTGTCTGAAAAACTGTCCATCAGAAAAGGACCTGGTGGTTCTGGTCAATAGCTGTCGGAATATGAGCCATCAGTATGTCCAGGTGGCCAAGAAGGCCAATGGCATTCTGGTTTGTATTAGAAATAGCAAAACAGTGGCCAGCAGGAGTAGGGAAGTGGTTGTTCCCCTGTACTTCACACTGGTGAAGCCACACCTCAAATCCTGTGTTCAGTTTTAGTTCCTTAACTACAAGAGGGCCACTGAGGTGCTGAAGCATGTCGAAAGAAGGCAAGGAAGCTGGTGAAGGATCTGGAGCACAAGTCCTATGAGGAGTGGCTGAGAGAACTGGAGTAGTTTAGTCTGGAGAAAATGAGGCTCAAGGGAGACCTCATCACTCCCTTCAACTACCTGAGAAGAGGTTGTAGTGAGGTAGGGGTTAGTCTCTTCTCCCAGGTAATAAGTGATAGAACAAGAGGAAAAGGCCTCAAGTTGCAGCAGGGGAGGTTTATGTTGAATAGTAGGAAAAACTTCTTTACAGAGAGGGTTGTGAAGCATTGGAACAGGCTGCCCAGGGCAGTGGTGGAGTCCTCATCCCTGGAGGGGTTTAAAAGACAAATAGAAGTGGTGGTGAGGGACATAATTTAGTAGTAACTTGGCAGTGCTAAGTTAATGGTTGGCTTGATGATCTTAAAGATGTCTTCCAACCAAAAGGATTCTATGATTCTATAGTTCTTTTAGATCGAGAGCCGATCAGTGCCTATTATTTGCAGCTATGGAGGCATGAACAGGAACTACAGTGCACTTGGTATTAGGCTGATCATGTTGTCATTTCAGCCTCTAAGGATCTTAGGAATGGCTTTGAGTGCTCACTGAACTTCATAGTTTGAGATTGTGAGAGTGCTGGTTTAAGATACCTCTTTTGTTCAGTACTTGAGAAGATATTTTGTATTTCTGTCTGCTAGATATGATGTTAATGACAAATTTTGGGTACCTGATTCTGGAGAGGAAATACCAAATTGCTGGAGGATGAATAATCAGAAAGATTATATCAGTCTTTAAAAGCCAAGAAGTCAAATCCTTCAGAAGCATTTAATCCAAAAATTATAGAAAATTAATTTTGATTAAATGAGTGGCCAATGTCGCTGGTTGGCTGAGGCAAGCCAATCACGGGGACGTGCCCTTTCCTATCCCTGAACCCCTCTCCCCTGTACGGGAGAGAAAGGGTTAAAAAGCAGAGATAGAAAAAAAGGGAGAAAGAATTTGTGAGACCTCTGAACGTTTGGAAAACTGAAACAAAGTTTAATAACACCAGAACAAAATATATAAGATGCAGGGAAAAACCAATGCAAAATCTGAGGGTTTATGCGGGATGGAAAAGCGAGGGTTAAACGTGAGTAGGAGAGAGAAGGGGACGGTGCCGCTCAGAGTCCGAAAATGGCGCCGGCCACGTGTGCGCCCTCGTGGAGTAAACAAAGGATCCGCGGCTGTTACGAACGCCGGGCTCCAACGTGCAAACCCTGAGCTACGCCGTTCCTACCAGTTCTGGTCGGGCGAATTAAAGGAAGCAAAAGCAGCAAAAGGCAGCGGCGCTGGCAGCAGGAAGGCGGCCCCGGGCACGGCGTCTCCAGTCCCAGGCGGCGCGGCGGGGGGGCTTCCCCGGCACACATCTCCGCTCCACTCCGGCAGCGCGGGGGAGCCGTAGCCGCAAGCAGGCAGGCAGGCAGGGTCCGAGCCGAGGAGACACAGCCTGTAAGGTCCTCGGAGCCACGCCGCGAGTCTGGAAAAGCCTCTTCCCGGAGCGAAGCTGAAGGTCTGCGGCGCCCCTCGCAGTGCAAAGCCAGAAGTGTCCGAAAGCCGCGAAAGAGCCCATGGGTCTTAAAGGGACAGACGCGTGCGAGAAGCTTTTACAACCAATGAGAGTGCTAAACGTAACATGGAAGGGAATAGTCCAATTGGTCAGTTTAAAACAAAAGCTTCCAAACAGGAGAGAAACTGGTTTTTTTTCCTCAAACTGCCACAGCCAAGTAAACATCATGTTTGGAACCACTTAGAGATCACTAAACATATATGAAATCCAGAAAAGCAAGTTTCTTTCTTGAGTTCAGAATTTTTTCTTTAAGATAAAGAGAAAAAATCCCATCTTCACCATTGAAAAAGGGGCAAAATATTACACTACTAGTTTTTAAAATTATGTTTTAGTGACATGCAGTTCACTATTTAGGTTACAAATATTTTACTGCAAGGAAAAAAAGGAGGTAGCATTATGATTTGGCTTGGGGATACACGACCATAACTGAGGTTTAGACCCAGCTGGCAACCAAGCACCACGCAGTTGCCCTATTACTCCAGTAGCAGTAAATACAACAAACAACTTAAGGGTCAAGGTAAGGGACAGGGAGGGCTTACTCACCAATCACAGTCATGGGCAAAAGAAAGACTTGACTTGGGGAAACAAAACCAATTTAATTTAAACAACAAACCCAGAACCAGGTCACAACTGAAGCAGAATAGGACAATAGGAGAGAACAAGAAGATCCTAAATACATCTTCCCAGCACCCCTCCCTTCTGCCTGGGCCCAGCCTTGCTAACTCCTTGCTCCACACTTGGCGCAGGGGGCAGACGATGGGGTGTGGGGATGGGGGTTGAAGGGTGGGTGCAGTCAGTCTCAATTCCCTTCATACATTTCTACCTCTTGCTCTTCTTCACGGGAAACACTCCTCACAGTTCTGCCTTGCAGCCACAGGAGACAGTCCTCCACGAACCTCTCCAGCTAGCGGGGAGGTCTGCTGCCGGGATCGGTTCTCCAGCACCGATCCACCCCAGCACCACTCCTCCTCAGAGTCATGGCCTTTTTCAGGATTACGTGCCAGCTTCATCGTGAGCCTCTCCCTGGCTCTCTGCAGCCCGACCGTTTCTCCACCGGTGCTCTCTGAGGATGGCAGGGTCTCAGCCTGCCACCTCGCCATGGGCCAAAGGGAAATGGCTATACCGGTGTGTCTCTGCATCCTTCTCCTCACTGCCCTAGGTGACCGCATGGTTGGTTACTGCATTGTTGTTTCTCCTTTTGCCCTACACCCTCCAAAACAAAAAAGAGCTCCCGAACCAAAAAGCCCTTGTGAAACCAGTTTCCATTCTTAAACAGTTTTATTCACAGAGACACTGACTGATGCAACTTGGATGCAGCAGGGCCAAACTGGAGCCAGGGGCCAGCTTTTTAAGAAACTTCTTACAGGGGCCATGCCACCAGCCCCATCTCTCACTACTGAAACTGCATGAAACCAAAGGCAGCAGCCTCCTCCCCCACTATCGGAATCACGCCAACCACTAAACTACCACGATAACTTTATGAAATCTGGGGTAACTTAGAGGTATTACACAAGACACAGTCTTTTAAATGCTAGTTCCATGTTTCTGTGAAGCAAAGATTGATTCTTCATTGATAATTGGACATAAGCTGTCTTACATAACTGTCAATAAAAATGTATATGACGATAAAATAGAAGTTGCAAATATATGGTGTTGCTACTTTCCCACTAAGAAAGTGATATTGTTTTATTTCTTGCTCTTGACACTGTTTAACTGTAGTCCTGGCTTCCTCTGATTGCTCTTCTTAAAAGATGAAAGGCATTCCTCTTCATTTAGAAGTAGCAATTTTACAAGAGACCATGAACCGCAAACCAGAAGGTACTCTATAAAAATGTCTTCTTGAAAATGTTTTCTGGGACACAATGGACTGAAGTTCTGATCTCAAAATATCTCCATATAGCAAGATTCCCTGTGCTTCCTTTGGGGAGAAAAATGTGAGTATTATTTCCACCCGGTGATAGCCATTGTCAGGAGAAAGAACAGACATAAACAATCTATAGCTCTTTACACTGTGTTTCAGACATCAGAATCTAAAAGTGTCATGGCAAGAAACAGTAATTTTACATGGCAATCAGAACACTGTACACATTTGACTTCTTTTAACAAATTAAAAAAGGTTAAAAAGTAGTACCCTCTAAAATACTCGAAGTAAAAATACAAAATCACGCATGCATTTCCAGTGCCCATATATATTTTTATCACTCCTGAGAGAGCAGTAACTTCATTTGGATTTTCCATCATTTAACTCAGCTAACTTATATCAAAAAGTGAACCTCTTTAGCATAGTCAAAGCTGTTAATTTTTGATTTGTAGGCAGACACATTACGTTAACGATGGTAATACCTCTATTTGCTCTTTGTGTATATGAATAGCAAGGGCTGCAGTGACCTCAATCTTGGGCAGTATCCCTTGAGGTCACTTTCTCTTTTCTTTTTTTCCAATTGCATATTATTTTTATTGTCAGATTAATATCTATATAGGAGATATCAGAAAGTGAATTGCATTCATAAACATTGTAAGCGTAAAAGAGCATATTGTTTAAGTAGTGACTCCAGTACGAAGAGACATATCTATGTGATGTAACCGGCAAACTTTTCAAAGCGGACACGACTTCATGAACTGCACTCGCTCACTAATGCTTTTCACTGTCTGGAACAACCCAAGTGGCAGCAGAGCAGGCCTTGAGAAATTGCCCATCCTATGATAAATGCGTCATTCTCCCCATAGACAGTCTGTCTACAGGGAGCAGTGTTGCATCATGGTGCAGAAAAATGTGGGCTTTGGCATACTTGCCAGTATCCTGAACACAAAAATGCGATGGCTAATTTGCATATGTTGACATAGTTTGCATAAGAATGGAAACAACTAATAGGTGGACAGAGGAACAGGAAATAGAAGAAAATGCACTATCTGCTCCTTTACAGTTTCTTTTAGAGGGCAAGGCCTTTTCTTACACAGTCCATAATTTTGTCCTAGCTGTGTACGTTCTCAGTCTTGATCTCCCTGAATGAATTGATTTTCATTCTCCATTCTGTTTCAAGTCAACCAGCTTATTTTTTTTATCCATTTTCACGTAAAATTACCTGCACTAGCTAAGATCAAAGATCTACCTACTGTAGCATCCTGCTTCTGACAGGGGGCCTAGGGAGAAGTATAAATGCAGGGCAAGCTCACAATGATACTTCTCTAGAAGAGCCTCCTTCCTTCTGGGTATTTATGATGCAGAGACCAGAACTAGAGGTGACATACTTATATGCACTTGTCTTCAATAAATTTTTCTTTTGTGAGTTTTTCTCTTTCCCAAGCAAACATTTAGCATCGTCACTATGCTGCAGCAAGGAAAACCGCAGAGAAAATCACAGAATAATAGAGACCTCCCTTTCACATGGAACAGTGCTGTTTACCTCTTCCGTTCATCCTGCTCACTGGTGGAGAGAATATGCAAGACAACTCTCCTGCTAGTACCTCAGAATAAGAACCAATGCAAAAATCAGCAAAAAATATTTCACGTGTCTGTGACCTCGACAGTGAATTTCAGCTTGTTGAAGTGGATCTGCCCCTCTTCATGTCTAGAAGCACCTGCATGTGTTGGGATGCTCTCATTTAGCTGTCCCACATGCAAAATGGGAGTAATAGCTCCTGTTGTTTCGAACAGGAATTTTGTGTGCACAAATGAATCAGAGAGTATCGTGTACCTAGCCGCTATGTTTGTATTACTGTATTCCATCGTTTCCACTAGAAATTGTATCCAAGAAGAAAGATGATGCACAAAGAATAAGTCACACTAAATTAAAAATGAAACAAAATATACTGTTAAAGTAAGGGTGATAAATGGCGATGGAAGGAAAAATGGTGAAAATACTCTTTTGGTTTTTTGTTTGTTTTAGTTTGTTTTGGTTTGTTTGTTTGTTTGTTTGTTTGTTTTAAATCCATGATACCTCGTCTAATAATAATTTCCATTTGCAGGGCTACGTGTGAAAATAATGGTCATGTCATCAAAATATATTCCTGGAATTTATATAAAAATATACACAGCACAACTTTTTCTGCATAAATTCTTACTCTCTGTAATTTATCAAATGCTGTGTGGCCTGTAGTAAGATCATATATTACGAACAGTGAGATTTCTTTTTTAAATAAACTCTTGCTTACTTGCCATACTCCTAATTCTTTCATGCTCCACACATTGTTTGCTATCCTACTGCAATTAGTTAAAATTATAACTGGAATTACACTATATTGTCTCTATTTCCACCTTTTGTCCAAATAAATGAAAATATACATATCCATATAGTTACACTTACACTGTTCATCATCATCATCATCATGGCTTGGCTTCGCGGACGAAGATTTGGGAAGGGCTTTGCCCACGCTTATTGCAAGCGCGTTGATGGCTGAAAAGGCCAATGCGGGATAGGCAAGACCGGTTGCAAAGAGCACACCGGAGGGTCTCCTTGGGTGGTATAGTCGAGGCACGGTTCTTTCTGCGCTGTCTTTTCTCCTCGAGCCTGATTCTACGCGTGCTCTCAAAGGAGACAGCAGCGTTATGTATGGTGTGTCTCCAAATCTCCCGATTGGAGGCCAGGGTGGACCACTGATGGTGGTCAATATGGCCTAGGCTGAGGTGTTGTTTCAGGGAGTCCTTCTATCTCCTCTTTGGAGCTCTTCTCTTGCGGCAGCCGGTGGCAAGTTCACCATAGAACACGATCTTAGGGAGGCGGTGATCCGCCATCCTGGAGACGTGCCCTGCCCAACGCAGCTGCGTTTTCAGCAACATGGCCTCAATACTGGTGACGTCTGCCTGTTCAAGGACAGCAACGTTAGTCACGTAGTCAGTCCAGTGGATGTTTAGGATTGTGCGGAGGCAGCGCTGATGGAAGCGTTCGAGGAGTCGCAGATGGTGGCGGTAGATGACCCATGATTCAGACCCGCACAGAAGAGTAGGCAGTACCACGGCTCTGTAGACACTGATCTTTGTACTTTTCTTCAGGTGTTTATTGCACCAGACTCTTTTATGGAGTTTTCCGAAAGCTCTGTTTGCCTTTGCTATTCTGTTGTCTATCTCTTTGTCATTATGTACCTCATTAATCAGAATTCGAGATAAAACAATTCTTCATTTACTTTGGAATTTCTCAATTTTCAATGTAGGGTTAACAGACCTTTCCATTGCTGGATATCTGAAGGTGTATTTCAATACCACTCCCCTGAAAGGACTTATTTCAAAGCATGAATGGTCTTCCAAGTGTGGTTTCCATTCACCTGATGGATGTGAGCTGATGTTTCCTGATTTTCTCTAAAGCAGGCTTGCTCATTATTTTCCTTCTTTTCTTTGGTCCAGTGAGTGGAATAAGAACATTCTTGTTTTACTCTTTGTTTACTATTTTGGAATTTCACTATAACTGAGTTCTGGTGTAATTTTCAGGCATTCTTCTCTTTGACCGAGTCAGTAATACGTGGTGGGGGGAGCCTTTTTCTCTTGTTCCTGCCAGTAACCCGTCCTTGAAAAGTCCTGATCTCTCAGCTCTTTATTTCTAGCTCATGCTAGCAGGCGAGGCTGTGAAATCTCTTTTTGGCATTGCAGCAACAGGGAATCATAGGGCAATCATCTATTCATTCTCTTCAGTTCTTCCTAGGGCAGAAATCTTTAGTTCTGTTTTTTCAACTCTTTTTCCAGTCAAAGCTGATAGCTCAAGAAATAGAATGTGTATGGAGAAAAGCACATTATCAAGGAAAGGAAGGAATAACTTACTCAAATCTATTTAAGGCTGTTGGCAGTCCAGTTAAATCAACTAAACATCTTTCCACAATATTCTCTTCTGCAGACCCAACATTATACCTACAATCCCTCACACAAAAGGACTGCTCACACTCCTTAACTCTTCTCAGACATGCCTGCACAATCTACGTCTAAATGGTGAGGTATGCATTTACTTAGGAATAGGCCTCTAACAGTAGCTTTGTTTGCTAGCCTTTGAGCTGACTAACATTTCTACCTTCTCTGCTTGGAAGATAGGCATTCACTCTTGGAAATGAAATAATGCATTTTCTTGGTCTCTGAAGCGGCTTGCTTCATCTCTGACATTCCTCAGCAGAGATATTAGTTTGTTAACAACTTTCCAGATGTTCTTCAGTACATTCATAACTACAGAAAAAATCAAATTACATCAGTAACCAGCTTTTACATGGGTCATCTGTGTTTAAAAGGTGAGAAAATATGTTGTGATATAACAGTTTCTGCATACAGGTAAAATAGACCAGAACTTCTTCAGCTATTTTACCTCCTCATCTTGCAATATGGAACAGCTACCCCCAAGAATGTCTGCTTCAGCACCCACTTTTGGCTTGTCTTCTCCCAGAACTAGGGATTTGGATTAGGCAGCAGCTTGACAGGCTCAGCCGTGGGAGCCTCATTTGAACTGCCCATGAGATACATATGACAAAAACTAGTATACCCAGAAGTATTTTAAAAGTATACTTGTTCTTATGTAGCATTGATCCAAATGTTTGTCCAGACAGTTGGTCATAGGATGTAATAAAATCTTACTGAACCTCCGAGGGATTTATTTTCACTGCTTCTGCCTCTCACAGTCTTAATGGGGGTTAAGGGATCCTGTGCTTTGGATATTTTTACACAAAGACTTGAATACTTGAAATAATAGGTTTCAGGAAGGTCTGGCAAAACAAGAAGATAAGGCAAGAAACTTTTTGATGGTTGCCTTTCTAGTTTGGGGATTACTTCTTCCACCTAAGAGGATAAAATATACATATATATGGTGGAGAAAAGAGAAGGAAATAACGAGACCCCAAGATTGTCCTACTTAACAGTAATAATCCTAGACTCTATTAAAATTATTACAATTGTCCCGGCTGGAGTTGTCCCAGCACTCGTTCTGTTCAGGGATTTCCCTTCCCAGCTCGGTCTCTGCTCCGTGACGGCACTGTCCGAAGTTAACGGCACATTTCTGCAGACAGTGTCTGCTTCCAGCAGTGATAACGCTCGGTGTGAACAGTCACTGCCAGGGGTTGGGGTGCAGAAAGGCTCTGGCTGACACTTGCTCCTGTGCAGACCAAGGGCACTGCTCCATCCTGTGCACCACGGTGGGGTGCAGGGAGTGAGAGGCTGCACCGGCGGGGAGGAGCGGACAGGACAGGACAGGGGACCCTGCGCTGACCAACAAGGGGTTCCATCCCATATCTGGTATAAAGCTGAGGGGTCACAAGGATCAAAATTTCTCTTGCTCTCTTCTTCAATGGCTGGTGTTGAGGAGGACTGTCTGTTCTGCTTTGAATCCCAATCCATGCATTCCTGAATCCAGTTCTGGAATCCAGCTCCTGCATCTGATTCCCAGCTGCTGCTGAGCCCAGCCTGGGCCTTCCCCAGCATCAGTGGTGATGATGTTGTGGTTGTCATCAAGGGGCTTGGGTTCATTATTGGTATTGTATATAGTTTTACATATTTCATTTTATTGTTATTACTTTCATTAAAACATTTTTAATTTTCTAATCCATAAGTCTCTCTCCCTTGCTCCTTTTCTCTTTCCCCTCTTTGGAAAAGGAGGGGAAGGGGGTAATAGAGAGTGTCTGTCATTCCTCTGGAGCTGGCCCAGCTCTAACCCTTGACAATAGTGCAGATTACCAAGAGCACCATGCCATTCATTGTACTTTATATTGCAAGTGGTGCCGTTAACAACATGAGATTTTGGCCTTACATGGCAAGTCTTCCGTCTTTTTAAGTACTTCTTTATTTTAACACTGTTGGCACCTTAATACTGCAAGTCACATCTTATCAAGCAGCTCTACACTATGAGTGGGCCAAGTCATTTAACTTCGTTAACGCTTCATTCTTTCCACATTATCAAAAAAGTGTAAGAAATGAAAAAATAAATGTAATATTGTTTGCCCTTCCTTACGCAATGCAGAAATTGAAGAGAAGCAGTGAAGATAACGGATTGTATAGCTCTGATCAAGTATAGTTGGCCATGTAAATCTCCAGAGATTAATTCAAGTTACAGGCCAGCTGTTCAGCAAGTGTGAGTCAATGTACCTCTAGAGATGTCAGTGGTGTTATGATAACTTCAAATCTCTGCAGATAGCTCTGTGTTACTGTCCATTTATATCTTCTCAAACTCTTTGGAGCTAGCCTCTTTTTTAGAGAAATCAGAGTTAGTTCCAGTGAGATAACTGGATATTGTTGTGAAGTCTGATGCAAGGCTCTCAGCACTTAGTAATATTTTCTTTGTCTTGTTCTAAAGTCTACCTTACCAATTCTAGTACAGCAAGCGTGTTCAGGTATTTCCAGGACTGTAGATAATTTGTGATGCCAATGGCCACGTGAGGCTTTGTTTCCCAGTTACCTCCCTGCCCCCCACTGCTGTTTGCCTATATTAGTAAGCAGAGGTGCAATAATGACTCTGTGAACACACCAGCAAAATGTATAATTGGCTAATGATTCTAAGACCCTTATACCGTGTGAGAATAGAATGTTGTCTACAGAATTACATTTTCAGATGCCACAGAAATTCAGTAAATCTGAATTGTATTGTGAATGTTTTAATCTCTCCTTTAAAGATGTGTTTGAGTAGCACAAGAAAACTCGAAGTTATTCCCTGCCAGTTTTTCAAACACCTGTTTTGTAGATTATTAATAATACAAGAGAATTAGACTTGGAATTAGTGACAGTTCACGAAATATGTGAATCTCTCAGATTATTGTTCGTCTCTGTTTACCTGTCCTCCATTGCCATGGCCTTGCCATTATTCATAATACTGGTTCTAAGGGATACAGAATGATACGAATAGAGTACTAGTGTTTCAAATTTGATAACTAATAGACACACCAGACTGCAGACCAGCAGGGAATTCACTCTCACCTCCTGTCCAACATTTAAGCAGTTAAACAAACATGAGAAAAAAAGTCAATACAATAAAAATACTGACTGCAATCGTCATAGGACAACTTGTATACTACAAGATTGTGAAGGAAGTGATGTATATTCAAAGCACAGAGACCATCAGAAGTCATAACATGAGTTTGGCACATGGACTCAGCCAACAGGCATTGGTTTTATTTCTTAACGTTGCTGAAAAGTAGTTTTTAGTCTGCTTACTGCTGTTAAAAATAAATGCTATTTGATACAAATTTCAAATTTACTTCAGTCTAGGAAATAACCACCTGAGTCTGTATTTGTTCAAGGACAGAGGACCCACCTACTAGTATTTCTTGTAGCAACTCTTCCTATGCTACTCTGAATGCATATGTGAGGCAATCAGCTCTACCTATGTTTCCACTTAAGTGTCTGATATAGTCACAGCCTGAGTTATTTGCTTCTTTTCTGTCATTACCTTTGTCTTTTTTTAAAAAAGGATGAAATCAAAGTAGTCAAAAAGTACAGCTGAGTTATAAGGCTCAATATCTGTTTGCTTTGTAGTATAAGACAGTTTTTAAAGTCTGTGCTTTCAATGTCTTCTTAGAGGGATACCTAAGACACACACAGTTTCCCGCAGGGTTTTACACTAGTGAAGGGTAAACTAGAAAAAGTAGTTGTTGTAAATCTTACTGGAAAACATATTTTTCCTTTTTCCTTCTTTTTTTTTTTTTTTTTTTTAGTGAAAGTGTGGAAAGAAGTAATTTCTGGCTGCTGCACCTGCCAACAAGATAATAAATTAGCATCCCTGCATGGAATGAGGACTGACTACTCTCCTGTGCAGCTCAGAGGGGAAGCCAACTTAAAATCTCCTGCAGGTGTCACCTAAAGAGGAAGAAGAAGGCAGGAAACACACAACGTATTTCACTCAGGTGTTCTGAATGGTACATGTCAAATATGCATACATTTCTGTATTTATAAATATACATATATATGTTTATCATTAATGTTTAAACACGTCTATATACATACGCATATAAACATAGGAGATACAAACATAGATATACACAGCACATGCAGACAGGATACATAGCTGTGGAAATGTGTAATGTGCTGAGAAGTACATATCTAGATTTAATTTTTGACTATTTATTTAGATACATTTGCATACCATACCCCTTTTTCATCTATGTCATGTTCAGGTTTAGACATATAAGTAGCATTGCCTTTCCAATTCTTTTCTTTCTCACACCTGTCATGGATACTGCACATGGGAACGTAAATCACAAACACATAAAGAAAGGATTCAAAATGTGTGTGTAGACACAAACATAGATATACACTAGGCCTATATATGAATGGGGAGAGAATGAGATGGATGCGGAGTGGGGCGAGAGGAATGGGTGTGCATTCTGTATGTTTCCCATGCATACACACAAGCATGTGAGCGTGCGTGCAAGCATGCATGCAACACACAGAGACATAATTCTCCACTCCCTGTTTTCATATGCAACATAAACGAGGCCTCTGTTTATCCCAGGGGTTTAATTTGGTCAGACTTTGATACATCACTTTGTGTCTGGTGTTAATATTTTACTCCAAATGCCATATCATCTTTTATCTTTTATTTATGGTGATCTTCATATTCATTTCTCAACCAAGGCAGTCACTGTAGGGAGAGAAGGCATTGATCTTTATTTTTTTTCTTTTCCCTTTGTATTGCATACTTTTGGACCTTAAGAAAAAGTTCAGACTGTGAAAGAGAGAAAAAACACAGGGGGAACTTAAAAAAAAAACAAAAACCCCTCATACTTTGGGAATTCTTTCCCAAAGTCAAACAAGAATCAGTCTTTTTCACCGACTAGGATATGTGGCTATAAATAAGAAACAAGTTTCATGAATTTGTCTTTTGGTGTGACATAACTTGTATACTACTTTTGAATTGAACCCTGAATTTGAAAAGGTGAGTGGAGAAGAAACTTGGAAAAGGAAGATACGAGTTTGGAAATATGAATGGCAAAGCTCTGTGCATGAAATTTCAAAAAATTCACCTGCAGCCCTAAGACACCTTTCCATCAGATATGCTATTGTTATTTAAAGAGTTAGAATCCTTACTATTTTTTTTCCCCTTGAATGGGATGGAGCTGTGAATCAAGGTCTATGTTCTGTCTAGTGTGATACTGCCACTGAATAATCCATTTTCCTTCTGCCAATACAAATGGAAAAGAAAGATTGCCTAAGAAAAGATTTCAGGAATATCTTCATAGGTTTCAATCTCAAACAAGGATTACATAAATTCTGGAAAGTCTGACTTCCTAGCAGACCCTCTTAAAATGTAATTTTCTTTCAATTTTCCGTATCTTCACTTCAATGCAACCTGATCTTTACATGTCAATCATACTTTTCTTTAAATCACGTGTGTGTATAAGCTTCTAATGCACTGCTTTTTACACCATGGACTCAACTTACTTGCTTAATACTGCTTTTCTGTCTCGGGAAATCCTCAGATTTTATAGTCTGGCAAAATTATCTATTGAAATCATGTATATTAAAAGGGAAATTCCCTCGCCATCACCAAATGACTGAAATGTCATTCCTCTGAAATTCAGAAAAGAAAATCAGTCTACTTGGTAAAATCTGTTGCATTCTAATCTGGATATCAGCAGCGACAAAAATTCCAATAGGAGCTGGAGAGAAGTAAGAATAGGGCAAGTCATGACAAGAAGTCTGTTGAGGCTTCATACGAATTCATGCTGACAGGCTTCTATATGCTTAATTAGCTGCTAGTCGTTTTTATGCATCAGTCAGACTGCAGAACAGAATCACTGGCATGGGCTGGGGTAGATGTAATGGTACTTCACATTACACTCAGTCCCAGCTTTAGGATGGTTGCGTGAATGCACGTGATAATAAAGAAGAATTTGACTACTCCACCATGGGTACGATTTATTCAGTCATTTCCACACTCAGGTGATTTGAAAAGCAGAGGTCTAGACAGCCCCCAATGCTTTTCATTCATTCTGTATTCACCAGAGGCAGCCTGGTCCCAATGAATACTCTATTATACTGTACAAATGTCTTGTGTATTTAAGGAAATCATTAACCTACTCAATAAGAAACACATTCAGCTACTCTTTCTTCTCTAGATGCATGCAGCTATGTCTTGGGTGATGGGCAGCTCTGTGTGTGTGTGAAGATGGGAAAGACAGACTTGGAGAGACTCAGTTATTCCTAAAATTCATGTGCAATGTGTTATGTCATCATTAAGGAAAAAAAAATCAATCGTGTTCTGGCTATTGCATGTTATCCAGGAAATCAAAATATGATATCACAGTTCATAAAAGCTCATTTTTGCTTCAGAAGCACAAAAAAATATTCTATTGATGTCAGACCACATTCCATATGGGTTATGCTTGATTATGGGAAAAGTATTTGACTCAGAAGGAAATTACTTTAATACCTAAGCAGTTTAAATGAAAATGTAAATAAGATCAGAATATAAATTGGAATTCCATCCTACTCATTTCCTTATATGAACACAATTGTGGACAATCAAAACTGAAACCCCGAGTAAAGTGGAGTTTAAATCCCTGAATTTCTTCAGACATTTTTGTGGAATTTTACTCAGCATTTAGTGAAAAAAATTGTTTTTTATAACTCAGGGAAGTCAAAGGCTTGAGTGTTCTGGGGAAATTAAATGTCTCTGAATTGTGAGGAAACTTGCAAGAACAACGCTCCAAAAACATCCCCTGATTTTGAAGGTGCTTTTTATGGGGCACATTGGTCTTTCATATGACTAGGTGTCTATTTAATGAGTGAAATAGCCCCATGCATCCTAACTACTCTGCTGACAAAGACAGCTCCAATTGGAGATTCAAACCACTTAATATTTGCTAGTCCCTGTTCAAATCCCTGGTAATTACGAAGTGAAGTTCTGTCTGTCATCTAGCTGAGGGAAGATAATGTTCAATATTAGCCATCTCTGTTAGGTTCCCAGATTAGATGGGATTTACCTGAGCCATAGATCTGTTCTTCACGCTGTTAATAAGTATTCCACATATGGTGACTTGTGTTGTGAGGAGGTTATATTTACGTAAGGAAGAAGAAGATCTGGTGCTTGAAGTTTGGATAATAACACCTGGAAACAGCCGCCTTATCTGGATGGGAACTCCTAGGCCACATTATAGGGAAACTGTGGCCAGTTCCTTTGGGATATTTAACCTCTTGATCCAGTGGGAGTTAGTCATTACAGTACCTGTAGGGTGTTGAGTTCTAAAGGCAAGACCCCTTTAGATCCCAGTAACTTCTAGTAGAAGTGAAATGCTTCCATTTCACTTCACACCCTCCAAGGGGTCTGAACTGATTTCTCCAGGAAAATGCCACATCATTTTTTGTGGGGTTTGTGCTAGATGCACAGCAGCTATTGAAACCAATGTGTATTAGGACCACCAATAGCTTTAAAACCTATCCCTTGAAAAGGTCTATATGTAATTTTTAAATGCATCAGCCATCTGCTGTCCCAGAATTATGCTACTGAACACATAAGAGTGTACAACTTCACTATCTTTTTCTGATAAACTAGACCATGGCTAAAGGGTATTTCCTGCAACATTTGTTGTTGTGGTATTTCTGATAAATGTCCATACTTTTTAAAAGAGTTATGAAAGACAAATTTTCTGTGTGCTATGCTGCTCTTTTCCACATATCCACAAAGACAGTGTATACTCTTACAGGGTTAATTTTCCTCAGCTTTTGGTTTTAGATTCATAGAACACGTTGTGTCCAACCTTAATATTTTACAGTGTAAGCCATATCATCTTTTATCTTTTATTTATAGTGATCCTCATATTAATTTCTCTATAGCAGCTGGCACAGCAGGAGGGACAAGGCATTGATCTTCCAATTTATCCACTACTCTTATATATCCTGAGGTCGAAGCAGCCTAGAGAGATTGATGAAGCTCTGGCACCAGTCCAGTGGCTGTGTGTTTCTCATGCATGACAATCAACAACAGGAAACCAAAATTTGACAATTGACAGTAATATCAGTGACCTCTGTAATAAATATAACAGGATGTTCTTCAATAATTTAATGGAATATCGGGTATTCCATAATGAAAAATCAGTCATGTGAGAGTGTGTGTACATAGCTCTGTGAGATTCTGTATATGTGTGCTTAGATGTGTACACATACAGCTGCAAACACTAATATACAGTTTATTTTATTTACAGACCAGAAAGTCATAAAAGTTATCTATGATGAGATTAGTTGTATTATTTCTTTGCTAATGCAGGGAGAGTAGTAAAATTAAAGGACTGTCATGTTTGCAACAGTTAGCTAACACACATGTATTTCCTCTAACCTTACAATACGAGTTACAGGGCTTCACTCTAAGTTGTGACTAATAGAATTGCTCATATCGCCTGCTAAGGACAGGCCTCTGAAGGATCACACAAAGAGAAGACTTTCTTATTCTTAATCATTATATTGCTTCTAGTCGCACCACAGGTTTTGACAGGTCCTGGTGCATCGCTTCCACTTTTATCTTTTTAAAAATAAGCAGCTGCTCTGCATCGTTAGCAGTTACAAAGCACAGATTAATCCCACTGTCTGACAACAGTCCCTTCTCCTAACCCTCATCGTATGCACGAAGAGAGAATGCTAACCGTCTAATACCTACTCTCAGTCGAACCTACCTGCTATGGGCAGATTACAGGGCTTTGTAGGCGCAGCTCTCTCTGCTGAGTGCATCTAAGCACAGAAATGCTGTCCTACTCAAAGGAAGCTAGATGTATCTATCTAAAACTTGGTTAGCTAAGACATACCAAAGTGAAGAGGACTCACCAAGCCACTCTGTGTGGCAGTTACTGCTCAAAGACTCGCTACACAAAGCAGCAGGTAAAACTGCAGCTTGTGCTCCTAGTTACGCCGCGCACAGCAGATGTCGAGGCCACTGCTGTGTTCACTGCCATTTCTCCCGTGAGGCTTCTGCTGTCTGGGCTCATTTCTTACCCTCCTTTACTTGCTATCTTCCAACCCCTCAGAAAAACAGCAACAATCGCGCCGTCCCACCGCAGTGCCAGAGCTTTCTGGATTCTCAGCCCACACCGCTGATGGGGCACCTGGGAGAAACTGAGGGGTTTCGATGCAAAGCAAGCACTCCTGTTGGTGGCCAAATGACCCTATATCGAGAGAGAAGCGCTCCTTGACATGGCCTGCGCACAAGACAAGGGGTCATATTGAGACTGCAATAATCCTCGTGGTTTGTGGAACCACTGCGTGTGCTCTGAGGGTCTGATTACAAACCTGAACTGGGCTTAGGAGCACTCTGGAGTTGTGTGTCACGGTTGCAATTATGGAGCTGCTGGCGAGACCTCTGTTCACATTGGATCTTCGTCCACTGCTTGCAGTATTCAGCTACATATCAATTCTGAAATAATAATAACAAAAAATAAATCTCATCCCCTATAGGTCTTAAGGAATCAAAAAGAGGAGTGTAGTGTCTTTCTAACAGATGCTTTAGAAGCTACAGAAGAAAAACTCCTGTACTACTCAAGATGTTCTTCCATATGTCAGGAAAACCTTGCATGGTCTGAGACACAGACTCATTCCCTTTACAGTCCATGACACGGTGTTTGTATTAAAGATGCCATGTGACCTGCTGAGCTTTGCATTATAATGCAGTAGCTTTAAGAAAGCTCACAGTTTTAATGGCCATAGTAAACGGAATATCTTACTTAAAGTTCATAGCAAAAGGCTATGAGGGGTTTTAAAGGACCGCACAGAAACTGCAAAAAACTACTGCAAGTTGGTTTTCTATTTTAAAGCTTTTTGCAACTATGATGACCCTTTATTCTCAGAAATTCAGTTTCTTATAAAAATACGTGCTTGTGAAGTGTATTTACTAAGAAAGGATGAGATGCCTCCGACCATTTACTTAAATCTAGGAACATGCTTAGACTGGTTTTTTGACAAGTTTTTTTTAAATATTTGAATATATTATTTTTCGCTACTGAAATGCTGATAAAATGAGAGAGGCTCTTCTTGTGGTACTTCTGGACATAAACAGTAACAGATATTTCCTTCTCAATTTTATTATTTTATGGAGTTCAATAATGTCCTAGGGTGCTTCAAGTACAGGTAAGATGAACAGTGCATAAAAAACCAAAAATGCCTTCTGTCCCAATCTCATTTCTCACAATAGCAAGAAGAAAGAGAATAACAAAATGGAATTAAATGGGAAAAGACAGACACTAGATAATTATGACTAATAGTTCAGTGATGCCATACATGCTTCACAGTAGTTATGTGTAAACCCACAAATTCTCCTGTAAAATATGTGTAGGTTTTGAGAAAAGAAAAAAAAAAAAAAAGGAGAAGGGAAAAAAGCTTTACATTTGTCGGGGGGTTTGCTTTTCATTATCTATGCACTTGTGTCTTTACAATGATAAACCTCAGAGCCCAGGGTGCTGAGACATGACAAGAATGGGCCCCCATTTCTATTGAAGTGGGCTTGGACAGGAAATTCCTGCATCACTGATATCAGTCATCTCATTTGACAGACAACCAGCTCTCACATGTGTCTTGGCATTAATAAGAGTTTCCATAGAAAGGCTGTTCTGCAATATCATTCCTCTTATAATCAGGAAAGACCTTCTGCTTTCCATACCTGTCACTAGCCACGGATACCTCTAGACTCCTCTTATGTATCTTTTCCATTCCACATCCCTTCTGTTTCTCTGATCATCCTATTAGTGTGGATTGCCCAAAATTCTAGATGGGAGATTAGCATGCATAGTGCAATGCATTTCTCTGTTTGTGCTCATGATATGCCCAAAGATTACATGTAGTGAAACCAAACTGTTACTGCATAGCTGCCAATCTGCACTTCATGAACAATTAATATACAGATGCCTTTTCCACACCTATGACACTGCCAATTTATTAGTCCCGTTTTTACAATAATTCAACTCCGTCCTTACAATGTTTCGATCAGCTCTCTCCTTGACATTTCCCTCCAATTGAATGTCATTAGTGAATATCTTTAGCAATGACTTTTTTTTTTGGTGAGCTTATTACAGAAAATCTTAAGTAAGATAAATTCTGTGCTAAGATTCTTGAAGAATTCCCCACATAAAATCCCATCTACAACACAGCGTGCTCTGTTTCAAAGAATTTCTCAACTAATGTGAAAAAATTTACAAGTCCTGAATGATATTAATTAATTGAAAGTATCTAAGTCACTGTAAAAAAAAAAAACAATTGAATTATCTTTTTTTAAATTTTATTTTTTATTTAACAGTCAATTGTCTAAAGAAGACACTGCAGCCTTGCACTCTGGCAGCATGCTATTCTCAAGTAGGGAAAAATCTCATGTTAATACCACCATATTCGATGTGCCATGTCAGGGCAGCACCTTGTAATAACAGCATAATGGGAGCATAGTGGGGGGAATTGTGACAGTGGACCTGGGGGAAATAAGTTAGGATGACAGGATGGGCTTATATATATATATATTTATAAATTTACCAACGGTTTTGCCTGTGGGAGAGAGGAAGGTGCTTCTGTCAAAACCAGAAAGACACCAAAAATGCATTTTCATTTTTCTGACTTTTTCTTGTTATCTGGTTTTTTTAACACTGTTACAGCTTTTCAGGGCAGTGTGACAGTGCATATAACAAGTAGAGGGAAAATAGTGATGTTATGAAAATACTTTAATGTGACATTTTTTGCTAGCAAAGAAATAAAAAGGAGAGAGATAATTTTATTTCATAGCTAATTTTAACTCTCAAAACTTGGAAACTTTCAGAATTTCTGCCCCTGCCTCTGTGGTCCTCTGCTTTGGCTTATAAAACTCAGATGCTCTTCAGATGACATCTAAGACTTCTGAAGTTTTGCCTGGTTGTCCTTGTCCCTCTCCAGAGGATTTCATTAAAAGTGTTTATGTATAAATACAAAGAATGAGAACCCTGTGTATATGCGTGGACATGTTCATGTGTGTTAATGTCATCGACAGTTGATAAGATACAGAGAATTAAATCACAGGCTGCGTTGTGGAGGAAATGGAACAATAACAGTGTGAGGGATGCGGTCCTTGGGCAAATGCTTGGCACTGTTCCCGACGCCATGCAACCGTAGCACTGGGGAGAAAGCAGGAGTCTCAGAGGAAGGTGTTGGCAAGGAGTGTGGGACACAAGGTAGTGCTACTCCCAGGGGCTGGGGGATTTCGTGAGTCCCTGGCCATGAGGCACCCTGACATTTCCAGAGAATGAAGCTATATACTTGTTAAGACTTGAACCTAACATTACAGTTGGTTACTACAGGAGAAGTGGTCTAAAAGGAGTAAGACTAGTAGGATCTTATCTTTAACTCAGAAGGAGGTAAAGTTAGTAAAATGGGTAAGATAAGGACAAATACAACTTGCCGTGCTAGTTGGAAAACAGGTGAGTGCATTACTTTGGAACTACTTGTTTTAGATGGTAATGCCTCTTTTCTTGGCCCGGGCCAAGGAGGACCATGGAGATAGGTTTTGAACTTGGACACGATGCCTAATTCAAGAATTTTCCATTTCTCCAAGTGTGAGTGCTTTCTTTCTCCACCTGCCTCTTTACTGGGTTAGAAAACATGCACTGGATGAACTTGCTTTGAGATACATACATAATATATAAATACATAAAACTAGATGCACATATCTATTTAATCATAGTTGTACTTTGTATTTAAGGTGAAAGCCGGTGAACTCTATTTGTAATTCTTGTATTTCTCAAGAGTTTTGATGCTAGTGTTTTTGGGAACCTCCTGACTTGCAATGCATTATATTGAAGTAGGCATAAATGGAACAATTTTCTGGGCAAAACAAATACTGTATAGCAGATATACGGCCCAGATAAGAAAGT
The DNA here is from genome assembly GCA_009769605.1 of Bucorvus abyssinicus. NCBI lineage: Eukaryota > Metazoa > Chordata > Aves > Bucerotiformes > Bucorvidae > Bucorvus > Bucorvus abyssinicus. The sequence continues at coordinate 79,252,283 of CM020063.1, forward strand.
ATTGCTTCTCTGACTAGTGTCAATAGATTCAGAAAGACTTCTTTTGCGAGTAGAGTATCAGTTAAGGGCCTTGCTGTGGTCAAAGTGCAGAGAGATGGTTGCGCTCTTACTGTATGCACAACAAATGATCTGCATTAAACTACAGAGCCAGATATATATCCTAACTCACAAAGATATAAAAACCTCCACAAAGATATAAAAAGCTCCATTCTCTATGGAATCTACAGGTGAACAATCACTTCCCTATTACTGCTGGCCACACTGTTTTGTTATTTCTAATACAAGCCAGGATGCTGTCAACCTTCTTGACCACCTGGGCACACTGATGGCTCACATTCAGCTGGCTGTCAACCAGCATCCCCAAGTCCTTTTTTGGTGGACAGCTTTCCAGCCACTCCTCCCCAAGCCTGTAATGTTGCAGGGGATTGTTGTGATCCAAGTGCAGGACCCAACACTTGGCCTGGATAAACCTCATACCATTGGCCTCAGCCCATCAATCCATCCTGTCCAGATCCCTCTGTAGACTCTCCGGAACCCTCAGGCAAAATGACATTCCCACCTAACTTGGTGTTTTCTGCGAACTTGTTGAGGGTGCACTCTATCCCCTCATCCAGATCATTGATAAAGATATTAAAGTGTACAGGCCCCAATACTGAGCCATGGGGAACACCACATGTGACTGGTCACTAAGTTGAACTCTGTTCACCACCACCCTCTGGGCCCAGCTGTTCAGCCAGGTTTTGATCCAGAGAAGTGTACGCACATCCAAGCCATAAGCAGCCAGATTCTCCAGGAGGATGCTGTGGAAAATGGTGTCAAAGACCTTACTAAAGTCTAGGTAGACAACATCCCTAAGACTTCCCTCATCCAGTAGATGGGTCAACTTGTCATAGAAGGAAATCAGTTTAGTCAAGCAGGACCTGCCTTCCATAAACCCATGCTGACTGGGTCTGAAACCTCCTTGTCTTGTATATGCCACGTGATGGCACTCAAGATGATCTGCTCCGTAACATTCTCGGGCATCGAGGTCAGACTGACAGGCCTGTAGTTCCATGGAAACTCCTTCCAGCCATTCTTGTAGACTGGCATCACATTTGCTAATCTCCAGTCGTCTGCGACCTCTGTGCTTGTCACCTTGTCATTGAAGGTGATCCAGCAGGACCCGCCTTTCATAAACCCACGTTGACTGGACCTGATTCTATACATACCATTGAAAAGAGGGAATCAAAATGTTGTTCTACTGTCCCTGTTTAGGCTAAAACTTCTCTTTTATTTTCTATAATGGCACCTAGAAAACTGTGGCCTGTATTTCTCAAACAAATAAAAAATAGCAGAATAGCAAAATATGATACAGGTCAGTATTTTATAAAGTAGAAACAAATATTGGTTCATTCTGTTTAGGAAATTTTGCAGAATCTTTCATATTATTTGCTTTCCTAAAATTTTTCCCCTATGTTCTGGTTTGATTGGGTGAAAAATCTATACAATGGTATGGTATTTTGACACTAAATTGTTGAAGTCCCATTTAAAGCCTACATAGAAATAGAACGCAAATATAATATAATTTTCTAAATACATGCATGTTATTTTACCAAATAAATCATGGTGATTTCAGGGTTGGACCTTGGCTCTCTCTACTCCTTTGAAAGTGCTCTATTGCGTCAGCTAAAGGAAACATATTCCAGATTTATTTATTGCTGCATGTTACTGTTTTCCCCAAGAGAACAAGCTGTAAGAGAGTAGCATCACATGTATGACTAAGTTAGTATCCTGTTTTCTAGTCTAAGGAAAATGTCCTTATGTAGTAGTAGTAGTAACAGTTTTCTTATGTTTTGTTGGAAAGCTTGTAAATAATTTACTCTGGAGTATTAATGTCCCAACAGCATACAAAATAAAAATATTAATCTTCCTTTTCAAGAAATCCTTTTTGACTCTAGAATCCAGAATTGCAAACACAATTCCGTCACAGTAATTGTCCTTCATGATGCTGTATCTCTGGCATAAACTGTAAAGATAATATTAAGCTCTTTGTAAAGCTTTGTTATTAATTTAATATGGGTGTGACTATGTTGATTAAATAATGTCTAGGTACATCCTACAATAAACCTCGGAATAAATTATTGTTATGAGAATGTTTGGAAGGACCTATTTGACAAAGAACATGGTAATGACTGAAAAACTTGTGGTAAAAGTCCCATAAGTTTTATTGAAAAATCTAGGTTTTATTTTCATATCAGTTTGGTAGATAGTTGATCTCAAATCAGGAGTGTTACACAGACCTCAAATAAAATGTGGTTTTTGTTGAATCTTTGTTTAACAGTTACTCATGATCAAAAAGAGTGGTTTTTTCTGGATTATGTATGAGGTCTGTGTTCAGACACAAAAACTTCATTTGTCAAGTACTGAAAGTAAACAAGTGTTCATAATTTTGAGATTTAAATCAGAAATTAAAGATCTCTGTCCTATTTATATACATATGTGTGTTCTCTTTCCCCTGTTCTTTGATTTCTGCTATTTCCTTTCCCTCTCATTATGGTACTTTTTGCTCTTTTTTCTTCTCCATACCATTTGTTTCTTCTCTCCTTTTGGATTTCTTACTCGTGTCTACAACTCTTTTTATCTGAAGGCTTGTTTCACTCTATTCACTCCATTCTCCTCCAGAACTGTACTTTCTATCATGACTCTGAACCAGAAGCCCCAAGGATCCGTGTCCAACTCTCACCCACCCACATGCAGCACCTTTTCAGATAATCCCTTCCCATCTGTTGATGTTAGCTCCATGCACTACTGTCAGTCACCTCCCTGCCTCTTACCTGTCCAGCAGCTCAGCAAAATTTATCATAACATTCTTTCTTTACCTTTTCAAACTATTGGCAGGGAAAATTACTGCAGTCTCATTATGAATAGCGTTGTTTTTATTCCAGGTTTTCAGTTTGTAATGTTGTTTCTACGCAATGGGTAAGTCTTGCTGAACAGCTCTGTCACATGGAAGATGTGGCAGAAACAGAGGTATAATTCTCAGCTCTACTTTGTTTTACTAAGTACCCTGAGGAAATCAGTATCCTCATCAGTAAAATGGGAATGATAATACTTATCCACCTTTGACAAGTGCATCATAATCTAAGGATCAAAGTGCTTTGTACAACTAAGTATTTTTATTATCACTACTTTGATGTGTAAATCACAGACACAATTGGCTGTAACTGTCTTTGAAGTTGTTCTGAAAAATCATAGCATATTCCACTTCAGCAGTGATTTAATTTGTGAATTAGTGACATGACAGACCATAAGAGTCTATTTGGAAGTCTTCCAATTGTCTTTCTCAATGTGGCTGCTATGAACTTGTACTTAGTGTTCAGTAGGCAAAAAATGTCCTCAAATTATTATTGCTGATTGCATCATTTTCTCAGTGAAAGAATTTACATAATTATAAATCTTCTTTTTGTTAATATGATTTATTTTATGATCTGTCTCTATTACCATAAATTATGTTTACAGAAACAAAGCTGTTAGTCACGCAACCTAGCTACTCCTGCCTTCAGACTGGCTCAGTAAGGATAGAGTTCCCCTTTGTACTAGGCGGGTAAACTAGAGGCCAGCAGACTATTGAGGCTTAACTTTCATCAGAAAATCCAGTCCGTAGTCCAGTGGACTGAACTCAACTGGTCAAACACTCCTACATCACCTTTCAAGAGGCAATTTGAAAATGATCTTTTCATCTTGCCATTCTGGCACAGCTACTTTCCCTGCATGCGTGGCTTCAAAGCACGGTATAAATGGCATAAAATTTTTCTTAATGGAAAACTTTTGTTATTCATCAGTCAATAAATCACTTTTCATCATTCCATGTTGTGAATCCAATACCACGATAGAAAAAAAAAATATATTCCAAAAACCCCTCGCATTTATGGAGTAGTACTTAAACAAATCCTTTGCAAGGCCACAAAGAAAAGAAAAGGCCACAAGGCAAAGAAAAACTAATGCTGCATCCCAGTTCGATAAAGAAAAACAGACATTATGGAACTTCAGTGCTATTGCACAGAGAGTGTTAGGATTTTTACAGACAATTTCCAAATCAAAGTATGTTCAGAGGATGAACAATGCCAGGTCGTAAGACCTATTAGTCCAGAGAATGGCTGGAGTGATTTTGAACAATGGTGAAGAATCAGATTGATTTTTATAAAATCTTTTACTCTGTTATTTAAAATATAAAGATGGCAACAGTAATTCTTTTAATGAATGCTATGAAATACAATATTTTGGACCGCTAAATCTTTAACACTATCCCACTCTTGTAATACTATTGCAATAATAAATTCTAGGTCATTAGAAAATATTTAAAATGTTGCTAAGTCAAAAGATTTTGAGAGTCACACAATAAAATCAGACTGTCTCTCTTTCTAGGTTTTCTCTTGACTTGCCGTGCAGAAATACAGTTTTATAAAGTTATTTCAGACCAAAAGTGAAAAAGATACGAATATCCAAAACCTGTATTCCTTACTATAACTGCTTTAAACCGCAGTATTTGTGACTCGCCTAGTGCTGAGCCAGTTGTTTCCACCAGGGCTTATTTTGCAGTTCCTGTTAGACTTAAAGCGTGATAATGATGGCTTTGTATTATGTATGTATTGGAATAAATGAAAGCAAATATTTGACAAATGAAGAAAATTTTAAACTAAAAGTGAGAGTCATTATTGAGATTTCAATAGAAAAATTGATTGTTTGGCTTCAGAAATCTTAATTCTTCAGGGGTAATTCTGCATCAACATTTTATTTGGCTCCACTTAAAAAAAAAACCCTCAAGTTCTTAATACGAACACTTCTTATTCATATTGATACCTCTGGTCACCTTTCTGCTGCAAATGATGTAAAAACAAAAAACACAGAAGAGCTGTTCCCTAAGGAGATGAGAACTGTCACATAAATGATTGAAATAGCAAAGTAATGAGTTATCAACAGATAGATTTTACACTTCTTCTCTGCTACTGAGAAATTAGTGACAAAAAGAACCTTTCCGTTACCTAATCTATCATCCTAATGTTTATATTTAACTTTTTCCAATGTTTTGAGAATTTTGAGATAATTCAGGTTAATTTTCCATCACAGTGAAATGCTATGGCTAAGCGCTCCTGAACATTACCTTGTTATTTATAATACTACCCTACGTTATTCGAACCTATAGTTCTTATTGATATTGGCTTACCCAGTCCATGAGAAATTCAAGTACATATGCAGGCAGGTACTTTCGAATCAAGATAGGTATGAAAATATTGGAAAGTATCCACAGAATTATAACTGGATTTTTAAATGTTGAACGATTCCATTTCAGTGTCTCTTTGAGTAGCTACAGTGTCTAATGAAAGCAGCAGTGCAACGGTTCAGCCAGAGGGACGTTGTGTTTTATAACGACTCATGCAGAATGACCAATGAGTTTAGGATGTAGAGAAGAAAGTAGACGTTACAGTTCTTAAAACACCACTTCAGCCAGGTTGTGACTGACCAGATGACATTGAAGAAAATAATAGCATTTAATTTGAAAATACTGTGATACTCTGATGTGGAGTCGCTTGATCCCAGGTAAAATGTACCTGAGAAAACTTAAGGAATGTGTTCATTTTGTGGAAAAGCTGTTTTGGTACAAACATATCTTGGTAGGACTCTTGACCAATAGCACCACTGTCAGTAGCTCTCCATACCTTAGTGACCCCATCAGGTTTGTCATGTATCTGCACTTCCATTTTGCTGGTTGAGGACCAGGAACTCCAAACCTGCTCTCTGAACACCCTGCGCTTAAAACTCTCTATAATGACTTCTGCTTTGAAGTACCTGCTGGAGAACATCTATTGAAAAAAGAGCCATGAAATCTCTTTGTGAGATTTGTCTGTACATCTGCTAAAGACATTTCTTCTGTTGACTTATTTCCTTGCTAGGGACATCTTTATTGATAATCCTACCCAAGCTCCCTTTTTATGGGAGAATTTTAAGGATTATTTTCAAGGATTATTTTTGTAGAATCAATTGCTTTCTCTCCTGTTTATATTATTGCCAGTCATCCACACAAGGACAAGTGGTGTGTATATTGTAAATTACACTTCTGCTGGAGTCAAACCATGGGCTTTCACCTACATACCATTGAATGACCCTATGTTTCAGGACGTGAGTTAAGAATTTTAAGTGTTTGGTACTCTTTACCTACTAACCTTCAAGAAATTTCTTCACAATATAGGAAAGACATTACAAAGCGTTTCATGATCAATGAATAATATTTAATGGACTCCTAATTTTGCTGTTGATACACATAATACAATCTCAGAAGAAAAACAAGTACTTCAATTCCTATTTTTCATTTCACTCAACAAAAATTTCAACAAGGAGAGTCACTTAATAATGTGTGAGTAATAGTTTTTATTAGCACAGATTCTCAGAATTTAATAGCTTTAAATTCATTTAAAAATTAAGACCAAGGTGGTTATTTTTCCACCAGTGCCACTCCCCTCATGATGAAGTTAGACACTTTTATGCTATCCTAATATTATGCTTGGCATACAAAGGATAGAGTGTGTTGTTACTGCAACAATATCAGAATATGCTATTTGAATCAAATGTCATTTTCACTGGGCTGATGGCTCTCTAAAATTAAAAAGTCAGATTTAAATTAAAAAAGGTTAATCTGTTGACCTCAACTTTGTTTAATTGTTACTAATGCATTTTATGTTAATGAAGAATGCTTTCTCAATAATTATGTAGGGGAACAACAAAGCTTTTAAAGCTCCTACTAATCTAGCACCCGGTGGCTGCATGCCTCTAATTCTTTCATTTTAATGTACTTATTATATGCATTATACAAATAAATATGTCATAAATAATCTATCATTTTAGCAACTCTTGACCTGCAAATGCTTTAAATCATATCAAAAATATATAAAGCAGTATCATTCCTCAAAAATGTCAAAAGGAAGAACTGACTAAAACATTATCAGCATTTCCTGATGATAAGAGCTTAAAAGGTTCAAATCAGTTGACAACGTATGATAGTAGATATAATATTTAGGAGACACATTGTTCTTGTACTCAAGAAATATGTTGTAGTCTTCTCATGTGATTTGCCGTTTCTAACTTCCAGTGCTTCACTTCTAAAATTTTATAGCCATCTTAAAATTTAGTTCTACTCAATTATACAGCAGTTCTCCTCCTATGTTGCAGCTGCAACTCAGCTCTCTGAATGATCAGCAGAGATCCAGCTTATTGAAATCACAGAAATAACTGTATTAGAAGTTTTTCTGTGGGACTGCTGTTTGGGAAGAAAGCCGACATCCTAAAACTGCACTACAGTGTCATGGGCTAGGGCTGGGCCAGCCACTGGATGAATGACAGATGTTTTCTGTTACTCCCCCCATCCTTTCCCAAACAGGGGAGAGAAAAAGAATGAAGGAGAGAGGCTTATGGATTGGAAATGAAGTATGTACAAATATATACAAAACCAATACCAAACCCAACCCCCCTGATGGCAACCACTCCACCGTCACCACTGATGCTGTGGGCAGGCGCTAGGGAAGGCCAGGGCTGGGCTCAGCAGCAGCTGGGAGCCGGATGCAGCAGCTGGATTCTGAAACTGGGTTCAGGGGTGCACCGATGGGGATTGAAGAGTCAATGGACAGAGTCCTCCTCAGACACCAGCCATTGAAGAAGAGAGTGAGAGAGTGAGACTCTCAGCTCTATACCAGATATGACATCTCTGGGATGGAACCCCTTGCTGGTCAGCGCAGGGTCCCCTCTCCTGTCCTGCCCGCTCCTCCCCGCAGGTGCAGCCTCTCACTCCCTGCACCCCACCGTGGGACACAGGATGGAGCAGTGCCCTTGGTCTGCACAGGAGCAAGTGTCAGCCGGAGCCTTTCTGCACCCCAGCCCCTGGCAGTGACTGTTCACACCGAGCGTTATCACTGCTGGAAGCAGACACTGTCTGCAGAAATGTGCCCTTAACTTCGGACAGTGCCGTCACGGAGCAGAGACCGAGCTGGGAAGGGAAATCCCTGAACAGAACGAGTGCTGGGACAACTCCAACCGGGATAACAGGTCTCAGTGTATTTTGTAACAGAAAAACTCTCTAATTACCTATGTCTTTTCAAGATACTGTGATTGTGACTTTTTGAGACATGTAAAAGCTCGTTCACAGTGACTTAATATGGACCAGAATTTAACTCTCTGCATATCACCTACAGTGGTTTTCTAGTCCCGGTATAATCTCTGAACATAGAGTTAGAGATGGGTAGCAGCACCTCAAACCCTCCAGCACTAGTAGACTAGGGGTTTTTTTCCCATATATGCTCTCAGTACTACTTCTGGCTATTGCTATGGAAAGTCTTAAAATTAACCAGAAGAAAAAAGTAATTTCTATAGTGACAGCTCTAAATTAAAAACAGAAAGATTGAAAACTACTGACTTGTTTCTTTTTAAGTTTTTTTTTCTTCTGGGTTATTTTAGTATTTTAAAAAAAAATTGAGAACTCGTAAGGAGAAATGTCATAATCAATAGTTTTGGTGCTTTCCACAGCATTACATTAAACAAAACCGCTCTTAACATCTTTAAAATGTTAATTTTAGGAAAATTCTAAAAGATCAAACAAGGATATTTTAATTTCTATTTTTCTACAGCATCAGCTGGAGTACATAAATAGATAACATCACATAATGTATTAGAATACGGTATTTTATGTTCAGACTTGACTATGAACTTATAACCTAAATAGAAATAAATGCTCATAGTAAATAAAACTAAATTTCTTTTGATTTGCTTGGTGTATTTTTAACAAGAAAACACATTTAGTTGTTTTGATTTAAAGGGCAGATGACTTCTGAAATTCCAGAAGAAACATATGAAAATTCATTCAAATTTATCTGTTCTATAATATACATGGGATTTTTCCCAAACATCAGCTCTGAAAAGCAACTGAGAGAAATTTAATGCAAACATACTTACATAAGTGTTTCCCCCCTTATAAAAACCACAAGCAAAGGAAAATTGCCTTTTTAACAAAGCAGAGCCTGCTCCCTAATCAGACCAGAAAAAAGGCCAGCTCTGAGGTATGTTATACACAAACTGTAATGCAATATCACTATCAAATTTTTGTCAGGCAATTAAACTTTACACCAAGTTAATTCAATTTTGCTGCAGTTTTATTAAGTCCAGTGAAAAAAAACCTTAAATCTCTTATCTTCTGTAAATCACAAGTTTCACAAAGCATTTCCTAACTCAGACTCCTTGTTCTGCTATTTTGATATATTAAATAACCAGCAAAGAATTTCCAGGGTCATAAATCTAGAGTGATAAAATTAATCCTATTGCTGAAGAGAAATAAATATTTTATTGCAGTTTTATGAGCTTTTGTTCCCTTTTCACTTCCAAGTAGGTGTTGTTTAGTGGTACAAAGACATTTTGCTGCTGAAAAATATATTAGAAACAGTACAGCAGTAATAGAATTCATATCTACAAAGCTGTTCCCTTCTCAGAGTGAGGGTTCAAGAATATCCTAAGGAAAACTTAAAAGACAATAATATCAATAACAATACTACACTGATTATTATTCTTACATTTTAGACTCTAGGAATTATTTTACCATTATTAGTAATTTTACAATAGGAATTTTCTGAAATCGAATCTATACGGTCAAATTTACTAAATGCAAATGAAACGTGCTACCTCAGAGTAGAAATCAGAAATGTTAATCTAATAAATAATTTTATTTCCATTTTTTTCTTTTTTAGTAATGTAAGAAAATTATAAGATGAGAGATGTTCATGCGTTGATTATACCTTGATCTGAGATGCTAAGCATTTACAGTAGCAATTCAGTTTATTCGAGCCTGGCACAACATACACTGCATGTTGAATCGGTATTATCTGAAATACAATCCATGTAGGTGAAGACCTCAGAGGCCCTGGATATTGTTTGTCATCATTAAGAAATGAGTTCAAGAGAGAGGAATGTGAAGGCAGGGGTTTCCATCAAAGTACACACAAATGGACAGCGATACCAGGATCTGGTCCTACGTATTCTACAGAAGGAATTGCCTTCATCAAAACACCGCTGCAGATAAGCAAACTGGGACAGTTGTCTGCTGTGAGCATCTTGTGAGCTATTCACAAACATCTAGAATGAGTCCAAATGCTCCGTTCTAGTTCGGCCAACGTGCACCTGAACTTTGCACAGGCTGAATTGTCTGCAAGGCACTGGTAACTCAAAGTTGCTTACTCCAGTGGTATTCTGCAGCTCGCGAACAGAAATGGTGGTGTGGTTAAATCTAAAGAAGAGATTACCCATAGTGCCTTGACAACATTCTGTAGCCAGAAAAACGTATCTGTCCTCAAAAATGCATAGAAACACTATAAAGTATCAGATAGGTACGAAGCACTCGCCGTTTGTTTATTCCACTTTTTGTGAGCTACTGAGTTAGATTGTCACCTTTTTCTGTGAAGACCTGATACTTTTTAATGAAGACCGCTGATGTCCCACTTTGGAATATATGACAACTTCATGTTTTGTCATATTTACGGAATGAAATGGCAGATTACTAATTCACAGTCGCCGTTGTCAAAGCTTTAGTCCAGGCAGGCTCTATAAGTGCAAGTAGAACCTAAAAAGAAGTAATAAATTTACAGAAAGTCAACAGAAGTTTTCAAAATTACCCAAGTTTGTTGAGAGACATGGAAAAGTTAAGAAAAGAAATGTTATCAGGATAGACTGATTCAATATTTAGGCTAAATACGCACAGAGACCTTAATTCAAATGCATTCTGTGGGTCACTAAAACAAAGAGGGAGAGCACATGTAAAATATTCCTTTTAGCTGACTGTACTTAATGATTTACATGTTCTCCACTGTCAAATTTTACATTAAAACCATACCAGATACCTGACACTACTTTTCTACTTTTAGGGTTTGTCAGGAAAAGAGAAGCAGAAGAAGAGGACACGCATGGAGCAGAATAGCATTACAGGCCACTAGTATCGAGGAAAATACTCCTGAGCTCTGAAGGATAGAGCAGCAATATGCAAAAAGGATTATGTTTACCCGTTAACAGGCTATTTAACACTAAATACTTAAAAGTACTTTAGGGAAAGATTTTGATCAGACATTTCCAATCCCCAACGAGGTATGCACGCTAGGGCTAGACTAGATCTTCCTTTTTCTGTCATGTAAACCATGAACATATAGTTATTTTGTGAAACATGATAGGGGAAAAAAATGCCAGATTGTCATCGTGGATAAATAGGTCCAGTTCAGGGCAAGTCTGTCAAGGGGGTAAGCTGAGAGGAAAAGTTAAAATACTCATATTGACTTCCTCCATTTTCCTCCACTGTGCCCCTGGATACTACCATCATAAAACATAGTGCAGGTTTTTTGATTATTTAAAGAAGGATTTTTTTGAGACGTGAAGGGAGATTGTTCTGCGGAATAAGCAGTACAGCGATATAAAATCTGCAGAATCGCAAAATGCATTTGGACTCTGCCGAAGCGGTGGAGCTGACCCTTATGTTTCTTTCACTCAGTGTACTGTATTGCACCTTATTGAATGTCAGAGACGAGCATTGCCCCTCCAGGATATCAGCAGATGCAGAAAAAACCTCCACTATAAAAAACAGAACTCCATCTCAGGTATATTTTCTGTAAATTATTTTATATAATAAAACTTTAAAAGTACGTAGGTCTCTCTGAAATTAATGCCTCCTATTTATGACGTACTTCCACAGAAACTACTTCTCAGCAACAAAAGGCTGTTTTCCCACAGTCCCCACCCTGGCTGTGCATTTTCTCCAGCGATGAACAAGAGCCCGCCTGCCGCCCTCATTTAAAAATCTGCACCAGCGGAGGGGACCCACCGTCCCTGTCACCACGGCTGACACGCGCCACCCACCACCTCACCGTGCCGACACCCACTGGTTGGTCTCCGTAAACGTTCAGCAGGGTCGATCAATGTCAGGGGTGCAATTCTTTCCGCATGGAGGGTTCAGTGACACCCCTTGGCTCCACACGCACTGCCGTGTCAGACGGCACGTTGTCAGAGTGCCCCTCTGCTGCCGTCTGTCGCACGGCAACAAAATCTAACGGGATGTTGGTGGGAAGGTTCAACCTCTACTGCCAGACCACCAACAGCCGCCTCTGACGGCGTGGGACAACACAATAAAACAGGAGGCATGGCTTTCGGAGCAGCCCTTGTACCTTGTTTTACTGATCAAACATGTAATGAATGGCTACAGGTAAGAATCTCAGCTCTGTATGAATGCATAATCCCCAGCACAAATAAACTGCTGACTACTGGCTTCGTACCTAGCAGAAAATTATTACAAAATTTTGTGTCAACAAACCCTGCCATAAAAATCTAAGATTTTATTTGAAACAATATTGCCACAAAGCCGTATTTCATCCCCTTATAAAACCTCTTCACATGATTTAACGTGTCCAGTGTAAGTTCTACAGCAAAGTTTGTAATAAACTGCAAACAAACTCTTAGCAGCTGAGCTGAATTTGATTTCTACGTTCAAAAATCATGGATTTGATGGTAACCAAGAACAAATGTTTCATTGGGGAGATTAATGTTTTGACTAAAGATCTAAATGTGTATTTCAGATTCATTTAAATTTGCACAGAGCACTTTTAAAAAATATTTTACTTAAGGGAAGTGTGACATCACTGTTAAAAGACTCAGCATGCGTTTATACTTTCATGAAACTTATAACAGAAATGTAAATAATTCACTTTGCAGGAAGACTTTCTTTCAATACACTTTTGCCAAGGTCTGCCCATTCACTGAAACTTCTTTTAAACAAGCAGAAATTAAGAAGAAATGTGTTATCAGAAATAGAATGAGTCGGGATTATGTGAGATTTTTTTTTTCTTCAGATACTCTTTTAGACTTTTCGTTGATGGGAGTAATTTGGTGCCCTGTTTTTGTCTTCTACAGCTAAAATGGTACTGATGAACAGGCTTGAAACATCTCAAAGATATTGCAGAAACAAGAAGCTGTAAAAACAATGGTCATTCCCAACACCTTCCCTAATACCTATTCCCAGAATTCTGATCCTGGAAATTCAAAAAATATTATTTTTTTCCTTGAATTTTGAGTTAACTTGAAATGAAATGTGTGACTTATTTTTGTTCAGATTTAAAAAAAAAAAAATAATTGTAAAAGATTTGCAGTTTAAAACGTAGAACTATTTTCCTTTTTTTTTAGTGGAATAAATTGTAAAATTTGAACAAAAATATACTTTTCATTAACAATGTTTATGAATGTTTGAAGCAAAATACTTTCTGCAACACTGTGCCCTCTTCTGTCAATATTCTTTTTCCTGTAAAGTGTCATTGCTTAAATTGACATATCTCTTAAAAATTTTTAAATGCACATAATTAACTGAAATGAAGGTTTAAAAGCCATTGGAAAATGTGTACCTGGCCACGACAATACATGAGACAGCTGTGTTTCTTCCTGCCAAAGTTCAGTGTGGACACTACTGTCTTGCTGCAGAGCCAAGTTGGGTTTTACAGTGCAGACACAGCTGGCTGGAGCTATGCAGTTTATCGAATTTCCCGGTGACTACCAAACGGAGTGTGATACTGAGTGGGGAAAAAACTGACATAAGGCCTCAGAAAACATGATTGCAACTGAAAAAATACAGGAACCAAATGGGTGGTCCTTTTATGTAAGAGACACTGCCGGACAAACTTCTATTTAAACATTCAAGCCATAAAGTCATTACATTTAAGAGAGTCCCACAAACTGAATGAGCTGTGTCAACAGTGAGAGCTACAACTGAGTATTCAAATTTCTGAGAAATTTACTACGTAGTTTGAGTGGTAGTCTATTGATCTATTGGCCCAAAATCTAGTTTATTTCCTTGACAACGTTTTCCTCCAGGTGAACTTGTGAAGTCGAACCTTAGGTCTAGGAGCTTTATCCTGCGGGGGGTGTATCCTGAACTTTTCAAGCATGTAGATTATGCTTGTAATACGATGCATGTATTTAAATAGAAACAGGTTTTCCATACAAATTTTCTGACAAGAAAGCTTCCCTTCTGATCACAGTGGACTGACAAAACAGTTATGTCCTAAATTTTTCAGTGTTGCATTTAGTTCATGTCCAAATCCACTGAAGCCGACACAAAAACTGCATCAGGAATCTGTGGCTAAAATCTATTTGGGGGCACGTGAACTGTGTTTTCCATCGCAGAATCACAGAATCCTAGAATGAAAACATTGGAAGGGACCTTCAAAGATTGCCTAGTCCAACCCTTCCGCCACGGGCAGGGACATCTTCCACTAAATCAGGTTCTTTGAAGTCCTATCCCATCTGGCCTTAACACTTCCCATGATGAAGCAATCACAGGTTTCCTGGGTAACCTGCTGCAGTGTCTTGTCACGCTCATTGTAAAAAATTTGTTCTTTATAGCCAATATAAATCTATCTTCTTTCAGTTTAAAACCAGTTCCCCTTGCCCTGTCACTAAAGGCCCCGGTAAAAAATCTCTCTCCAACTGTCTTAAGGCCCCTTATTGAAAGGCCACAATAAGGTCACCCCAGAGCCCTCTCTTCTCCAGGCTGAACACCAGCAATTCTCCCAGCACTACTTCTTAGAAGAGGTATTCAAGCCCTCTGATAATTTTTGTAGCCCTCCTCTGGATGCATTCTAACAGGTCCTTGTCTTTGTTGTACTGGGAACCCCAGTGCACACATACTCTTATATTCTCATAAATCCCTTCTATTTAATAGGGTTTTTTACAGTAGTGCTCTTAGGTTGTTAATTTACTAACACATTTTATAATTATTCTGAGGTTTCAGACATTGATCCAGCGATTGCTGTGTGCAAGACTCTGCATTATTTACGGGTACCTGTGGTTTCTTCAGTATTAAGAAAGCTCGCTGAAGATGTCCACAGTGACCTACAAATCTCAGCCCAGTAAGCAGTATCCTCATTCACACAGCTATGGGGGGTCTCATTATACACCTTCCCGTCTCTGTTGGCATATGACAACTGGTTTTTAGGGAAAGTTAATTTTAAATCCTCTATATTAAGAGTTGTGGTTGTGCAGCATATTTGGTAAGCCACAGTCATTACTCCAGTGACTGCGGAAACCCCACTACACATGCTCTAGCCCAACGTTAAATGACTAGAAACCACAGTCAGAGCTACTTTCCGCTCTTTTTTCGGATATCAGAATTAGATTCTAGGCAGAATCCCATTAAAACACACAACCAAAAATTAATTCGTCCACATCTAAAAATCTTCCTTCATATACGCAGAGGTTCAGGATTTTGTGAAAAATTTTCGTTGGCACTAAACCAGCAAATACATATATTTATACATGACATAGATATATATGTCAGCTATGCTTTCTGGAACTGCAAAAAGGATAAAATCTTTATAAAACCTCCTGCCACAGATCCAAACATCTTGAAATGACTTTTTATGGAGATATTGAAACAACAACAACAACAGCAAAATACTCTGGGATTGTTTCTCCTGAGGGTTCAATTATTTTGAGTGCTGGTAGCAAACTTTGATTGATAAGTCTAACCTTTCCTTTCCAGGCAAGAGTTTGATCACATAGTGATGAGAAAGAGTACAGAATGGAAGAATAATATTTGGATTGCACCAGAATAATGAAAATTCAGAGGATGCATTTGACTTTTACAAGGTGAGAAATTTTTTCCCATTCTGATTGTGTGACGGCAAGAATCTATTCTAAGACTAGGCAAGTCTGGGCTTTGCAGGATATTCTTAAATTATTTTTCAAAACTTGTAAGATTTCTCCCGCTTTCCAACTAGAAATTCGTAATACACCCAAAATACAATTCAACGACAGTGGCAACACATGTTTTTCAGCAGCCTAGATGACTGATGAAATGGTGTGGTCCCCACACATTGTATGTGAAACATGAAGTAAGAAACGGAACTCCTCAGCCCACAGGGAAAAGCAGGCAACCTTTCTATCCAAAACATATTTATGATGTTTTCTAACTGGGCTTACACAAATAAAGTCATCAAGGATGTCCGTTGTGACCTAATTTGACACCTTTACACATCTTTTTAATTATCTATTTGCAGCATTCTATTTCACTCTTCCCTTCTAAAACACTCCTTAGCAGTCCAAAATCCTCTGTCATTAATTCTCATCAAATCTTCTCCTTCTAATCATGTAGAAGAAAGAGAGGCTATCAATCAAACAAAATGAAGATAGACCATTTAGTTGTATTTTTTCATCAGAAATTCCTTTCCAAATGATCCTTGTTCACTAAAGACAAAGGAGCTATGTCTAACCTTGCAAACAATTCCACAGGGGGGAAAAAAAAGAGAGAGAGAGAGAAAGCAAAATCTGGCTTTAAAATATAAGCTTGATCGTCAGATTTTGTCTTGAAAGTAAATTACTTAACAATATTTAAAGCTGTATTCTTTAAATGTTTTCATTTCCACAAGCAGCATAGAATATTACTTTGAAATCCCTCAGCATTTTTGGAATCCAGTAAAGTAATGGTTTCATTGCCTTTCGCTAACCCTATTCCTTTCTGATACATGAAATATTTTTTCGGTTTGTGAGAATATTTCTAAAGTAATTTTAAAAAAAAAATCCTAAGTGAAGAATTATCTACACCATCCAACGCAATCCAGTCCAATAAATGAAAATTCAGAGAAAAGGGTATTTTATGTGTCACGGTCATAGTAGTGCAGAGGACAGAGAAAGCAGACAGAGGTAGTAGTAACTGCTAGAAAGAAGACACATTGCAAGGCAGCTGTTTTATCCTGCAAATTGCAGTAAGAATCAAGCACGGACACGAAAATAGCAGCATTTATCAGCTTCCAGATGTGGTGTATTGGAATGCTGGAAGCCAAATCAAAGTTGCTCTCAGCAAGGGTATGTTGTTGCAAATGTAGTCTGGCTGCATATGCTCTCTCTGCCTCCACTCAGCTGTATAGGACAGATGTAATTGAGTTTCAATGTTTTAGTTAATGAAATCATGGCTACAGCCTATGAATATCACTGCAGCAAACAGTCACAATGTGAAATAGTACTGCGCTTGCAGGCAAGCGTGGCCAATAGATGAGCCACTATATTTCCACCTACTCTTATAGTTCTTTACTGCCCAGTTTTTTAATACAAAGCCAGTTTTCTGCAACATGGTGTACATGCACAAAATTTAAAAACGAGGAAGTTGAGTCCTAGACAGAGATTGTAAATTTGTGTAGCTCTGAAAAGAATATTTACACTCACTAAACTGTCAATATCTAGTATCCAAATTATCATGTTTTGGTTCCTTTTTGTTGTTTTACATACTGAAATGAGAAAATACATGTTAAGAAATACACTGATGGATGCACACATTACACATATTCTGCTGGCATCTGTGTGATATATTGTAAAACCATGTACAAAGTGACTTTTTTTTTAGCAACTTGGAGAATCCTTCTAAGTCATCTGCCTTCTAAGTCATCTCATTGGATGTACTGTCTCACTCTCCAAAAATTTTTGTGGATCTGTGTTTTTTTGTTGTCCTTGTTTTAGTTTGGTTGGGTTTTTTTTTAATAATCATAATCTTTATCAAGTCTTTTGCTCAGTTAAATAATTTCCCCCTTCTATTTACACATTACTTCTAATTATGACCTTTTGCTCAGTTTCATAAAGAAAAACTATTTCGAGCTGCTTACAAGAATTTTTGTTTTGCAACTGTTGTACTAACAAAGCTGAGCATTGCAACTGTGGCACCAAAAGACAGAGGAGAAAAATTTCAGTTTACTTTTGGAAAACCAAGTCATAATTCTCTATGGAAATTCTGTGGGAGCACGACCTGAAATATATAATGACTGGTGAAGTTATTCACGATGAATATTTCACGGGTTTACTGATTCTCAGGTTTTATACTGATGTGTAAAGAGAAAGTGCATTTTCAGAGGAACGCCTAAATCTGTACCTATGAAGTCCGCATAAGTGAACTTCTCCAGCACAGATCATGGGAAACTCTGCAGCTGATGACACCTTCTGCACTTTTTTCCTAGTATTTGTGCATGAATAAAGCTAAGGGGTAGATAATTTTTTAGGTTGTTTGAATAAGAACTGGCATAGAGCATTTTGGCAGGTTGCAGATTTTCTAGAAATAAAGGTCACTTTCTGTGCACTGGTTAAGCTTAATAACCCCTCCAAACTCCTCAGAAAGCAAGATTTAGTCATAAAATCATTACTGCTTTTTACGTAAGAAAAACACAAGGTATACTCACCAAACTACTTCATGCCATCAATCTTGTAAAGCTTCTATTTTATTTCTAAGCTTTTCAAAGCCATCTGAACAAAGGTTCCACTGATCTACTCACTGATATGTAGGCTTTATATCCATTGTTATTTTTGTTCTCTGTACCCATCAGTTTTCAATCAATAGTTATTCCTACTTGATAAGATCTTATTTTAGTCATCAAACAACAAAAGCTGAGAATAATTAGTTACTTCCCATGTTCAATAAAATCATAAATGAGGGTACATACATATCAAAAAAACCTCCTAAGGCTCAAAAAAACCTCCTAAGGCTCAAAAACCCCTGAAAAATTGGGGTGTAGGAAAGGCAGAGGTATTTAATGGTTTGGGTTTTTTTTTGCTTCAGTCTTTAACATTAGAGATAGACCCATAGACTGCCTGCTCCTGTGAGTTGGAGGACCACGACCGTGGGAACAGTGTTTTTCCATTTGTGGTCCCTGAAATTGTAAGGGGCCAGTTGAATCAGATGGATGTTCTTAAGTCCATGGAGGCTGATAGAATTCATTCTAGAGTACTGAAAGACTTAGTAGATGTTAAAGCAGGAGCTCTCTCAATCATCTACCAAAGTTCTTGTGAGTCTGGGGGTTCCCCTGTGACTGGAAGCCAGCCAATGTTATTCCAGTTTACAAGAATGACATGAAGAAAGACCCAGAGAACTACAGACTAGTTAGTTTAACTTCAGTACCTGGGAAAATTCTGACAAAGATGCTACTGAAAGGCATTTCAAGGAGGTTGCAATTATCAGGCACAGCCAACACAGTCTCACAAAATCCTATAGTTAACCTGATAACCTTCTATGATAATATGACCCACCTATTGGGTGATCAGAAGGTAGTGGATGTAGCTTTTCTGGATTTTGTTAAGGTTTTCCATTCTGATCTCACAGTACCCTCCTGGACAAGTTGTCCAGCTGTGCGATGAGCAGGTGGATAGTGCTCTGGGTGAATTGGCTGAGTGGCAGGGCTCAAGGGGTTGTGGTGAACGGGGTTAAATCTGGATGGTGGCCAGTTGTCAGTGGTATTGCTCAGAGCTCGATTCTAGGGACAGTTCTGTTCAACATATTTATCAATGATCTGGATGCAGGAATTGAATGCACCATTAGCAGGTTTGCTGATGACACCAAACTGGGAGGTGCTGTTGACTCTCTTGAGGGACAAGAGACCTTGCAGAGGGATCTAGACAGACTAGAGCATTGGGCAATCATCAGTGGTATGAAATTTAACAAGAACAAATGCTGGATTATGCATCTGGCATGGAGCGGTGTTGGAGACAAATAAAAGTGGTTGGAGAGCAGCCCTGCAGAAAGGAATCATCAAACACAGCACAACCAGCAGTTCACAAGAGGTGATCATCATGCTGTATTGAGCGATGGTGCAGCCTCACCTTGAGTGTTGCATGCAGTTCTGGGCCCCACAATTTAGGCAAGATGTGAAGTGTCTTGAATGCATCCAGAAGAGGGCAATAGAGCTGGTGGAAGGGCTGGAAGGCATGTCCTGTGAGGAGCAGCTCAGAACTCTGGGTTTGTCTAGCTTGGAGAAGAGGAGGCTGAGGGGTGACCTCATTGAAAGCTTCCTGAGGAGAGGAGGTGGGGAGGGAAGTCCCTGGGATCCAGTGATGGGATGCGTGGGAACGGTTCAAAGCTGCATCGGGGAGGTTCAGGCTTGAAATTAGGAAACATTTCTTTACTAAGAGAGTGGTCAAAGACTGGAACAAAACTCCTAGAGAGGTGGCCAATGCTCCATGACTGTCAGTGCCTTAGAAAGAATCATTTGGACAATGTTCTTAAGAACAGGTTTTAACTTTTGATCACCCTGAAGAGGTCAGGCAGTTGGGTTGGATGATTGTTGCAGGTCCTTTCCAACTGGAACTAAACTCTTCATTTAGAACTTAAAATAGAAAGCTGTCATAATAAACGAAGACTAAAAAAAGGAGTAACTATATGACATTCTGCAGAATGGAAGACAATCTTAAAGTATTACCATTAAGTAAATGGTCATTATACATGAACCAAGGATTTCTGTTTCTTTTAGATGTTTGTATTGGGTTTGCATGACAAGGTTTTGGCACGGAGGGCTACAGGGGTGGCTTCTGTGAGATGTTGTAGAGGCTTCCTTTGTGTCCCCTGTGGTAAAGCCAATGACAGATGGATCCAAGACGGACCTGCCACTGGCCAAGGCTGAGCCAATCAGCAATGGTGGTAGCATGTCTGCGATAACACATTTAAGAAGGGGAGGAAAAACTTATCCAACACCAGCAGCAGTTTGAAGAGAGAAGTGAGAATACGTGAAAAAAAGAACTCTGCAGACTTCAAGGTCGGTGAAGAAGGAATGGGAGAAGGTGCTGCAGGGACCAAAGCAGAGATTGCCCTGCAGCCCATGGTGAAGACCATGGTGAGACAGGCTGTCCACCTGCAGCCCATGGAGGTCAACGATGGAGCAGATATCCCCCTGCAGCCCATGGAGCACCAGACACCAGAGCAGATGGGTGAGCCCAACAGGAGGCTGTGATCCTGTGAGAAGCCCACACTGGAGGAGACTCCTGGAAGTACCTGTGAACTGATGGACAGAGGAGTCCACACTGGAGCAGATTTGCTGGCAGGACTTATGACCCTGTGTTGGACCCACACTAGAGCAATCTGTTCCTGAAGGACAGCACCCCGTGGAAGGGACTCATGCTGGAGCAGTTAATGAAGAACTATACCCTGTAGGAAGGACTCACAGTGTAGAATTTTGTGGCAGACTGTCTTCTGTGGGGAGGACCCCACGCTGGAGCAATGAATAAGAGTGAGAAGTCCTCCTCCTGAGGAGGAAGGAGTGGCAGAAACAATGTGTGATGAACTGACCACAACCCCCATTCCTCATCCTTCTGCGCCACTCAGGGGAAGGAGGTAGCACAAATCACAAGTGAAGATGAGCCCAGAACAAAAGGAGAGGGAGGGGTAAGGTGTTCTAAGATTTAACTTTTATTTCTCATTATTCCAGTCTGATTTGATTGGTAATAAATCCATTTTCTCCAAGTAGAGTATGATTTGCCCATAATGGTAATTGGCAAGTGATGTCTTCCTGCCCTTATCTCGACCCATGAGCCTTCTGTCATATTTTCTCTCCCCTCTCCTGCTGAGGAGGGAGAGTGATAGAGTGGCTTGGTGGGCACCTAGCAGCCAGCAACCCACCACAATTCTATATTGTTATTGTTGTTACTACCACATTTTATTAGCTGAGCTTCTCGTTTGAATAAATTTCAGTACCACCAGGCTGTGACCACTTAGTCTGACGGTTTGTGCTTCATGGGAAGAATAAAATGCTGATAGAGAAAAGGAGAAAGTGTGATAGTTTGGGGAATAATGGATTGAAATTAGATGGTGAAAGAAGAGACTTAATTTCAGGGAGAATAAGAGAAACAATTTGACTTGAGCCATGTAGGTAAGAAGTGAAATTGAAATTGAGAGAGGAATTTATAAAGAAGAAAGGTCTGGTAAATGCGAAATACAGAGGAGAGTAAAGCCAGGCTGACAACGGAGCAGAAAAGAGAAGGCAGGCCACAGGAAGAGCTGCGTCGGAGAATTGAAGTATGCTTTGTAGAGCAAGTGGGATGAAGAACAAATGAGATGACTGTGGAGTGAAGACAGCACTTTCATAAAGGGAGCTACTGTGGACTGAGAACAGGACAGCACCACACGGTGCAGGGCACTGCTCAGGGCAAGTGTCAAATTGAGGAGAATAGATGAAAATTAGATTACCCCATGAGAAAATATGCAGAAGAGGTTCAAATGGCTGTACAAACTTCCCAGTCCCAACGCTCCAATGCTGTGATAAAATGACCTGTGAAATTGTAACATGTAAATTTTATCTAACAGGTATATAGAGTTGATGATAACCAACTTCAGAGGTTCATGCAGGGACTCCAACGTTTTAAAGATAGTCGTCAATATGAAGTCACGTGAAAGGATTTTGTTTTACAGTATGCTTTCTAAAATTATACACTCACATAGGCAAACAGTCCAGTGCAAGTGAATATCAACATTGCAAATTTAAGAAAATCATCTGCTTTGTTTCAAATTGGACCATGTGTGATAGACTCATCTTTTTTATTTTCTTTCTTTCTTTTTTTTCTGTGTGGAAACGATGAATGAGATGCAACTCTCCGATGTAAAATTTCTCATTAATTGAAGAGGATAGAAGTGTGAGTTGAACAAGGTAGATACTCTTTCACACCAAAACAAAAAGAATTTCTGTTTAATAAAACATATGCTAAACAAGACAAGTCAGCTAAATTTGCCACATAAAGTCATCCATTATGTATTCACCATTTTCAAGATATGTGATATGAGACTTTGAAATATGATTATTACAAACGATCATTGTGTCAATGGCATTCATTGGGAGTTTTGCTGATTGTATAAGTTCTATATAAGAATTTATTACTCTGGAAAAAAAACTTGATTTTGTCAAAATATACCCATAAATAATAGCATCTTGCTAGTTACTTGCTCGTGTTATTTTCTTCAGCTGAAAGAAGACAGAATTGTCACATTTCAGAGGTGTTGCAGAGTTATAAAAACTGTGAAACATCACCTGTAAGCAATTAATATCTTCTGATACCCTCTAACGCTTGCTGTTGCCCCTATTTTCATAGAGAAAGATGTCTCTGCACTCACTGCCAAGAGTGATTCAATAGTGTTTGTTTTCAGTGAACTACTCTGAGGAGAGTTTCCATCTCTCACTGTGGTATGTTACCAAAGCCCTGAGTGAAAAGACTCCCTGTGTTGTCTGGTGGTTTGGTGGCTTTCAGACAATGCTGAGTTTTGAAAATGATGTCATCTCTGTGTCTAAAGATAAGTGACAATTTGATTTTGACTGTTGACTAACACAGTGATGACCATAAACTACTCTCTACTGATTTTTTATGTTTTGTGGTATATTTACTTCTTGATATGTAGTTTTGAAGGATATTTTCTCAAAATCAACTTTAAGCCCTTCTTTTTGCTAGGTTGATGTGCTTTAAGTGCCTCCACATCAGTAGTTCCGTTTGTATCATGAGAGAACTTTGCTAGATCCCCTCAAAACTGCAAGCTGATCTCACTGTAGATGAAACTAAACCATAAAATATTCATGAGGGTTCAAGAACACTGAGGGTACTCCAGCTACTAATGGGCATTCTGGTCAAAAGACCACTTTGAGCTAGTCTGAAGTAAAGCCTCAAAACTATACATGGATATTGGGTCCTCTACAGATCTGTTCCCAGTGGACTACCCTAACTGCTAATACCAGCATAGCCTTTGGTTTCAGCCTGTTAAAACTACTGTTTAGCATCCAGATCTTCTACTAACCTCTTCTACTTTGTGGTCATCCTGAACAGTGAAGAGAAAGAATGCAGCTGTTTTACACTGGCATCCATATTAAGCAACTAAAAAATCTGGTTATTCACCTCCACAAATTTCTACCTGTTTCTGATAGTGCTGACTTCAAATTGAATTCTATAGGATGGAGGGATCATTAGTAAGATAGAACCTAGCAAGAGTTTCAAAAATCTACAAAGTGATGATTCATATTATGGTTATACCTACACCAAGAAACTAAAATGTACTCGTAACTGTACCTGCCCAGCAAAGTCAACTGCCACACTACAGTTCAAATATATGCTGATAAATTTTATGAACTTCTAAGTCTGTGTGGCTGTATGCAAGCCCCCATGGATGATCAAGCATCTAAATCACATCCAAGAATCACAGAGAAAGGCACATCAAGGATATTTACCACCGCAGATAATTCAGATTATGGGAATGTTCCCAAGCAGTAGTTTATTTGTTAATAAAGCCCGTATGTTCTTTCACTGTCCTTAGGGTCCACACAGAGTTTACACCTGACACTACGACTGCAGTCCAGCTCCTACGTGAGCTAAATACCAACTGATTATTTCATCTCATATGATGTACACAATTCCATAAAGTGGACAGTTACAGGAGTCTCTTCAGTAAGTTTAATCAACTTGATTTCTCTTTTCCAATCAGTTAATTCATTAATTAAAAAGTACTTATCAAGATATTGTTAATCAAGTATCCAGAGTAAGATCCACGTAATACGGTGTAAATAAGAAGTAACTTTATACATAGAAAAATGAGGGAAAAGTAAAATATGATTGGTACCTCATTAAGCAGTCAACATGAGGCCATAGTTCTATGGAAAATGTAGTTTGTAGTTATGCAATTAAAGAGCATATGATATTCACAGGAAGTGAAAAAGGAATGCCATTTCCTAGCTGGGAGCCGTTTTTAGTAAAGTTAATAACAATAATCTGTACAGTCCGGTAGATATTTAATAACAATTATGCACATTTACAACGTGCTTCAAGATATTTCTGCATACATGATCAAAAATTTGTTCCGTATCCTAATCGATCGCCAAACAACTAAAAGCATTCTACACTATAGACCCTCCTGGCTAAATTTGCAGCAACATGCATTTAAAATTCAAGTCTTTTAAAGCTGTGTTCACACCGAAGTGGCCTAATTAAGACCACTGAACACGCATCAGCTGTCCTTGGTTCCAGTGTTATTTTAAGTTCAAATTTACATTTAGTTTTGTCTGTAAGAGCCATAACTCCTTCTGTGGAGTCATTTAGTCTAACAAGTGCTCCAAACATTTAAGTGAGTCTGAAAGAATTTATCCCAATTTATTTGGGGATTTACGCTCATCTACTTATAATAGAAAGCCTGGTTTGCTAGATCTCACTGGTGGGTGCAGGGAAGGGGAGGTAAAAGGGGAGTAACGCTGTGATAACCTGAGATCTGAAAAGGTGTTTATTTTATTTCACTGTGAAGTTATCTGAACTTTGTTACCTCCAACTATTACCTTTACAGACTTTGTCCTGTGCAGGACATCTTAAATGAAATCATTGTCACTTACTTAAAATTGTACTAGATATATCTTCACATCTGTCCCCTTTTCTCACTGCCTTGTCCTCTCTTGCTCTCCTTATTCACACTTTCACCTGCACAGGAAATTTTGATACTTTAAAACACCTAACAGAGAAAGTTAATCACATCCTTCTCTAGCCAAAGCATTCTCTGAGTAAAAAAAAAAAAATGCTGCTTTTACTCTGGTGCTCTTACTGTACTTGTTTGGAATTCCACAAATCAAAGTTCCAGCATTTAAAAACACCTAAAACTGGAAAATATGTAGAGAGAGGAACAAGAGGGTAACACATGTTAACATAGCTACATATAATTAAACCAACACTAAAAAGTCAACGGCAGCTTTATACAAAATTTCTAGGGTAGGAGTAGTGAAGGAGGCAAGTCACCCGCTTGTCTGAACGTTCCACCAAAACAAGATGCACAGCTGTGTATCAACGTTTCAGGTGTACTTTCTTTGGGTAGATTCATACCTTTGGAATATGACTGACAGCTGTTTTGATTTTCTGCAATGAATTGAAATTTTAGATCAATCTGAACAAGAACAGAAGAAGAGGTAAGTATAGTAATATGTAGGAGTTACTTCCTGCCCTGTGTTTAGAGAGGAGCTTTTCAGCTGAGGTTCTTTTCAGAGTAATGGCAACGTAGATGTTTGTCCCAATTCACCTATAAACTTTTTATTGTAGTGAGTAGGAAGTCACTGAAAAGTATTTATCTACTATGTTCACTTGAGAGCAGAGTAAACATGTTGACCTTCAATTCTTCCCCCTTCTAGCTTTTTTTTTTTTTTTTTATCAGAGGATGTCAGCATTTAGCACAAGGATAAATGCCTGCATTTCTGTGAGGAGTATAGACAATGCTGGCATGAAACAAATAGCCTCTAGGAGGAAGAAAATGGAAGCCTTTCAAAAGGCTTAATGTGTAAAAGAGGCAGTTTCAGTGAACCCATCATCGTATGTCAAACGCCTAAATAAGGGGAAAAAAACTGCCCTTTGGAGAAACAGGTTTCCTACTCCCCTGAATTGCAGTATTTTACTGAAGACCTGAATACACATGTCAATGATAAAAGTTTAACATACTCTGTTTTCTCCAATCCGATATGCATTTTCCTCTTTAGGCTCATTATACCACTTATTTTCTTAATTAATCATGAGATTTAGCTACAGTATGGTACAGAGACTGAAAGTGGAATCCAGATACCTTAAAGAAGCATGTGAGCTGAATGTTTGGCATGTTTTTTCCTACATCATATCTCTGAGAAATTTATTTTACCTAGGATTCTTTTTTTCTCCTTTCTCTAGTAAAATCAAGGTAACATAACATCTGAAGCAGCTTTGAAATGTAATAATTCCAAGAGTAATAAGAAATATAATGTGTACTGTTCTGATGGGAAAAGGGTATTTCTCATTTACATAGCTTGGGAAAGTAATTGCATCGTTTTAAAGCTACAGAAGATTTGATATTACTGCCATAGCTTTTCTTCTGTAAAACTTCATGTTTATTCTCCCCTTTTTTTGTCCTTTTATGGGTCCAAATTTGTGAATATCTGTTTAAAAAGTTAAGGAAATCCACCCTCAGACATAGGGGAAGAAATGTGCCTTTAATCACAAAACTTTCGAAAGAAATGTTGGAAATCTTGCTTCTGTTTCTATGCGTTACCTTGTTTGCAGAATAACAGTTATTCCTTTAGCAGCTTCTAGCACCATATGTGTACAACAAGTAAATTAACATAAAATGGAATGAACACATAAAAGAAGGTTAAAACCATCCAGCTTAAAGAATCCATTCTCCCACCTGCTGTGTGCTGGAATATGAAGACAGCATTCTTTGGATCATAAGGATTAGTAAAATAACAGTCTTGGTGAACAACATGGTCATGTGGGTGAAATTATTATTTCTTAAAGTCGGTGTATGATAGCTGGGGTACCAGTGATTGTACATACTTAATTCATTATTCTAATCCAATGGCTGTGGATAGTGTATAATTATTTCAGTTGAACAGATCAGCAATTATACACAAAATACAGAATATTTTGTATAAATGAATTGTGATCCTTCTTTTTTTCTCCTTAGTTAAAAATGAAATTACTATAATTAAAGATTTCTTTACAACCCATTTCTCTGTCAATAGGAGAATACATTTTCTGTGAGAAATGAAGAGCATAGAATGTCTTTACCAGTAGAACTGAGAGCAAACTGGGAGAGGTGCTATCTACACTGGTTTTACCTAAGGTGTAGAGCAAATTTCAAAAGTTATCATGATTGATCTTCTCTAATCCCCTAACATTCAATAGGTTTTGGACCACTGTGTCTATTTCGTTGCTACAGCATTCCTATCTCTTCTGCTAGTTCAGTGTGAATTAAAACATTGTAGACTTTACCTATTCCTAGTGTCTTCCATCTTTGGAATTGAGGTAACAACTACTTTTAGGGTTTTTCAGGGTTAATTAATGAGGCTATTGAAAACCAGGCAGGTGTATTCCTACACAAAACATCAGCAATTTTCCACACTGATTATACTCTTACTTTTAAAAAGTCTAAAGTCACTTTTCTTCTAATGTGACTTTTGTAGTACACTTTGATATGGATAGTTCACTCTTCCTTATATTTAATTTCTGTAGAACTTATGTTTGCCCTGTCTCCCAAAAGAATTTCTGGGTCACAAAACAGGTAGCATAAGTCTTACTCTATGGCACTTTTGTGAATGTTATAGGAAAGAGGCAGTGGGTTTTTTTGTTTGTTTGTTTGTTTGTTTGTTTTTGTCCCTAGTGATATCTAGGTTTTAACTTCTTCTGTAATATTTCCAGGCCATTTTACACAATGGCCATTGAGAGCCTCCCAATAGAAATTCTTTCATTACTCATATTCCTTTCACATGAAGAAGAAAGACATTACACATTAATGGAGAATGAAATAATCAGCGGGAATGAAATAATCACTCTGTAGTAGAGGATCTAGGCAATGAGTAAAATACATGTGGATTTATTCTGCCAGTGTTTCCTGAAGATCCTTTTCAAGACCAGGACGGTGCCATACGGATACAAACATTTACATACTCGAAAAAGGGTGAGCCCACACTTTAAGCATTGTGGGAAAATGGTATGTAGCCTATGTTGATGAAGATCTCAAGTCATTTTTAGTTTATATAGAAGGAACCAGCACAAACACGAGTCACTGGAAAGATACGTCCCAAGAGAAGATGATGCGCTTGTGTTTTCAGATTTCTTCTGAAAGGAAACTGTAAATTCCAAATGCCTTGTCTGAGTGAAGAAGACGTCAACAGAACTAATCTTGACTCAAGAACAAGGATGCCAAAGGACTAGTCTCTCACTTTTCAAATGCCAAAGGACTAGTCTCTCACTTTTCAAACAGATTTCACTGCAATACAAGGCAAAAACACTTCCAAGTGGTAAAGTCTAAATGAAGAAATACAAAACCTCATTTTCTTCATGTGATTGCTGTTTAATATCTTTTTTTCAGTATTCCTCTAGTCCTGTTGTTTTATTATTTTTGTTTCTAACATTACTTCTAATACCCACAAATGAGAACAGCTAATTTATGCAATACTTGTGAGATCCCAAATGACGTTTTAATTCAGCTGTTTTGAACCAAGATACATTTCTTACTCTTAAGACTCTGAAAAACAATAAATAAGCTTCATCCATATGCCAGTATTGATCTGAAACCATTGTCAATATTCCCAATCTTACTTTCTCCAGTACACTGAACAAGTTCAGACATAGTTTTGCCTTTTGTTCAAAAATTAATTACAGTGAAGCTACCAATCTGAACTTTTACTTAAGCCTTCTGCTTAAATTATAACTCTTAAAATGTAAAGGCTGCATGATTCCACCGAAGTCACAGTGCCTTCGAAATTGCTTATGTCTAGCAGCAAGCACTCAATTTTTCAAATGTGTGAGTGACGTTTGGAGGTTATTCCCTGATTTGTCCAAAACCTTTAAGTTTGATGTCTAATGCCACTGACACTCAAGTCAGAGGTTGTTAAATCCATCATATTGAAGACAATCTCTAGGGTTATTTTAGGATTATATTTGAAAATTAGAATTGAGCATTGAATTGCAGAATTACAAAGGAAAATAATAACTATCAATACCATCATCAAACCTGTAGAATTCAATACTATACAATCAAACCTTTCATGATAAAAGCCTTTTTCTTTTTTTCATTTTTGTAGGACAGGACTGAATGTGAATGAAGAAAGGAAGATATCAAATTCTCAAAAAGAATTTGCTTCCTTGTATTTTCATTTAGAAACAAGGGTAGGAATGACAGACTGTCAAATAAAAAATCTGTATCCTAACAGTGCACTGTATCATGTCACTGAGTCAATATATGTTAATGTTGGGTAATGCGATATGATTACACATTCCTCAGAATGCCATTTTGCATACTAGTGCTACACCAGTTTACTGATTCTGATTCTTGTTAAAGAAGTTTTAGTGTTTCTCAAGCTTTAGTAAAACTGTTCTAATAAACTGTAACAGATTTAAAAAATACTCTTAAAGATATTTGCAGGTCTATCAACAATTTATGAAAAGCTTCATCTTCTTTTGCTCATATTTCTGAACAAAATACAACTTTGTATGTTCATTTATACAGTAAAGTGCTGTATTCTTGGAGTCACTCAAGCTGGAAAGGACCTCAGGAGTTCTAAACTCCAACTTCCTGCTCAAAGCAGGGTCTATGTTTGAATTCAAAAAGGGTTGCTCAGTGCTTTGTCCAGTGGGGTCCTGAAAACTCTCAAAGGACAGAAGTGCCACAACCGCTGGGAAACTCTTTCCACTCTTTGTCTCATGGGGAAAAATCCCAGCTCAACATATGTCTGTTGCCTCTTGCTCTGACTCCATCTCCTTGATCATCTCTGAGTAGATGCTGGGAGACGCTGTAGATGTTCTCCTCTAAGGAGAACAAACTTCCGCAGCTTCTGCTGGCAGGGTAAATGCTATAGCTACTGACCATTCTGGTTGACCTCTGCCAAATTTCTTCTAGTTTGTTGACGTCTTTCCTGTGTTAGGTGGCTGCAAACTGGTTGTAGTATTTAGATGCAATCTAACAAGTGCTAAGTAGAGGGTTATAATTACCAACCTCAACCTCAGCCCATTCTTCTGTTCACACACCTAATGCACTGATGACCCTTTTTTACTGCCCAGGTGCACAGTTAGCCCTTACTGAGCCTGATGCTCACTACGGCTCCCAAGTCACCTCCACAGAGTTGCTCACTGGCTGAACCACCTCCAGGCTCCGCCTTTCCAAGGATCAGTCTGTATCATTGTTGAGTTTAATCAACTTCTGGCTGGCCCATTCCTGCAGCCTACTCAGGTCCCTCTGAACAGCAGCACTGCCTTCAAGCATGTTCACTTCCCCAAGGCTGATGTTCACAGTGCACTCTGCTCGTCCCATGACAGAACCCAGCAGTAGCCCACTGGAAACCAGACTCCAGGTAGAGGTTAAGTCATGAACCACTGCCCTTTGAGTCCAATGATCAAACCAGTTTTCCTTTTATCTAGCTCACCATCCATGTAGACCATAACATCTCAACTTGCAATTAAGGATGCTGTGGGAGACTGAGTTGAAAGTCTTGTTCAAGACAAAGTAGATGGCATCTACTGTTCTCCAATCAGCCACAAATCCAGTCATTTTAACACAGAAGGAAATGAGGTTGTTTGGGCACGATTTACCTCTGGTAGCCACAGGCTAACTTTTCCCAGACACACTCTTCTCCTTCATGTACCTAGAAATACGTTCGGAAAGGGCTCGCTACCCAATTTTTCCAAAGACTAAAGCAAGGCTTACTAGTCAGGACTTTTTTTGATCTTTCTTTTAGTTTGTTTTAAAGAGGAGTTCTCTATTTGTCTAAGGTGTCGGGAAAATTCCCCAATCTCCACAATATTTCAAAGAAAACAGGGAGCAGATTTGAAAGGATGTCAGACAACTGTGTCTACAGATGAAAACCTAGTTCCATGGACTAGATCCCTGATTTGCTTCTCATTCAGTGCTGGCAGCTCCTCTCCTGCTTGGACTCTGCCTTTAGGCACAAAGACCTGGGAGACCTCGCTGGCGAGAAGTATGGCAAATAAGATACTGAATATCTGTACCTTATCTGCAGCAATTTTCACTGAAATCGATCAGCCTGTTTAGCACTGTGTTCACATTTTCATTTTTTATTCTTTTACTGCTAGTGTAATGATAGCATCTTTACTTGTTGCCCTTTATACCCCTTGCAATTCTCAAATCAAAGGCAATCTTGGGTTTCCTAATAGAATTCCTGCATACGTGGGAAACAGTTTTATAATATTCCTTTGCAGCCTGTTCTCACTTCCAGCTCCTTTGTAAACAAATCTATTTGGTATTTGAGCTCAGTCATGCGCTCCACATTTAGCCAAGGCAGTCTCTTGTGTCATCTATACATTTTCCTGAGTATCACAGTTGCTAAAGTCAAAGCTGCAATTGATTATCTCATCTCCAACTGGTTCTTCCTTGTTTGCAAGTAGCAGATCCAGGAAAGCCACTGTACTTCCTGGCTCATCGAGCTCCTGTAATAAGAAGTGGTTCCAAGCATTCTCCAACATGTCCACCCTCTGTACTGCTTGAGTCCCAGTGAAGTGCCCTTGCAGCAGATGGCAGGGAGGTTAATACCTCCTGTAAACCAGGGGATGACAGGCAGAGATTTCCTTGAGTTGTTTGAAAAGGAACTTTGTCCTCTTCCTCTTTTGACAGGGTAGTTAGCAACAAACTCTCACCACAAAGCCGACCTCCCTGTTCTCTCTTCTGATGCTGACCTGCATAGTCTTGGCCAGCCTGCTGCTCATTCTACGAGGTAGCCTAGTATGCTCAAGCTTCCTGCTGACATGAAGATCCTTGTCCTACCATTCCCTTCCTGTCTTGTCTGAAGAGTTTGTGTCCATCCATCACAGAGGTACAGCCACACAAACTACCAATCCGTCCCACGGTTAGTGCAATGATGTTACAGCTCTGCATCCTTATGTGAATCTCTCACACCTCCTGTTTGTTCATCTATTTTGCAACAAAATATTTTTCGTAATTTGAGTTGTATAAACGGCAAGTGTCATAGTAAGAACAAAACTACTGTATTTTTTATTATGCCAGAGACTTTTTGTCCAGTCACAACAAAGTTTTATGTTCTCAGCACATAATTGTGGTTAATACTGTATAGACCTGTTTTCACATTTATCATTACATGCTCCAAAAAAAAAAAAAAAAAAAAGGTGAAATGAGTACAGGTTGGTGTTAAACTCTCTGGTGAATACAGCATAATGTTTCTAATATTTTTAAGGACCCCTTGCTGCAAATAGTTCTCTATTGGTGCAAGGTATTATGGAATGTATTCTAGTCATGCACAGAAATTGTGACTGTGCTGGGAAGAGTCAGGGCTATGAATTTCAAGAGGGACCTTTACGGGCAGATGAAAAACCACAGAAAGATCTCAAGTATTTTACTGTCAAAGATTGAATAAGTACAGTTACAACAGGAAAGATGTTGATTATTCCTAAATGAGAAGTGGTAAAGCATATTAATTATCTTGTCAGTTATTTCCTGAACTTCGTTCTCTCTCTCTCACATGGAACCTGATTTCAAGTTCATCACAACTGCAGTGATTAACTACATATCCATCAATCTGATTGCCAAGCGACCAGCTAAGTTGTTTCCAAGTTCAAAGGTAGAGGTTTTGGACTGGTATAAATAGGCAATTAGGAGTTGTTATCATGCTCACACTGGTATCTACGTACTTTTTAAAGAAATTTTAGCTCTCAACAGATTGACCTGTCCTAAAATGGGTATGTCACCTACTGCAGAGTCTTTCAGGCAGAACTCTGGCAGGTCCTCTAGGCATCGCTTCCAAAAGCCTCCTGGAAGGTGGTCTGTATGTACTTGGCAGGTGTTTCTAGATATGCAGGAGAGTAGAAGTGGCTTGCATGCTCTTTTAAGATGAAAAGATTTGAAAATTACTTCATGTAAGAATAATCCTTCCCAGCTTCCATGAAGTAAAGTATTTTTAAGGCAACAGGGTAGATGTGAGAAGTGTAAACAACATTCACATTAGCTAATTTATCCCTTCTCCTCTGTATGGTTATAAAAATATATGTTTATAAAAACATACACTTAATTACTTTGCCTTCTTCTTAGCTCACAGTTAGATGCCGTCTTTATCCTTATTTATATCACCGTTCTATTAAGTGTGAACAAATCCCCCCACTTCTTACAAACTCCATTTTTTTTCATCAAAACCAAAAGCTCTTTTGAGCTCATTTTATACAACACCCCTGTAAAGATCTCATGCTACAGAAGGTTCCAGCTTTCACTTTAATCAATTGCAAGGATCACTGCTAAGTCCCCTAAGACTTGATTTTCTTGTCCCTACAATTGCTTGGACTAAATATTCTGTTTCCACAATACTGCTAGCCTTTAGTGCCTCAAGCAGTGAGGGAGGCTGGAGCAGAGAAATCAAACTAATGTCTCTGATGTGTCAGTGCACAGCATACTGTCATTAGGACATCAAGCCAGCATGATTTATTAGCAATTTTAATTAATTTTCTGAGTCATTTCCTAAGGGCTCAATTCTGTAATCTTATTACTATGAGCCTATCATGCTATAGTAAGACTATGCTTTCTAATCTTTCTTTTGTTGTTAAGTATTATCTCTGCTTTCATTAGGAGACTCTTGAAATGAAGCAGTTTGTTTTTTTGCGTGGTGAAATTTTTCAGTGTATGTTCATTAGAAATTAGTATTAGAAATTATGTACTGAGTACATTATTTCTTAACTGAGAACTATTTTCTCCTTTATTCTTTTACTATAAAATCATGCTAGAAGTGATTGAGGTCCCTACTTTAAATAAGCCACACCTCTAGAATGATATGGAATAATCTCATTTAATCCCATTTTATTTTCTGTACATGGAACAAAATCTTAATCCTATTATTAATCCCATTAAATGAATAATCAGTGAAATCTGGAATATTTTTTACCCATCTTAAGGAAATAAATTGTTCTCCTGAAGATATTATTATATTACAAACTGCAGAATAGTGTGTTTTTATTTTTTCCTTAAAGAAAGAAAAAAATTTAGTAGCTAAATAAATAAGATAGATAAAAACTAACTACTTTTTGATTATTTTTCCCTAGGAGTTACACAACTTTGCAATTATATTGATGAAGTTATATTTGTCACAGCTGAATGTCCATGAGCTGCGTTTAATTGTTGTAAATATGCGTTATTTTGAAGGGTCAATGAAGCAACTAAAACATTAAAATTTGATTTTTGAGTTACCAGGTATTTTACATGGCATATCTTTTTTCAAAGGGATTTTTTTTTTTTTTTTAATCACAAAGGCATGATATCATTGCTTTGGTATGATGTAAATATTCTAATTATTCTCTAATTTTTTTTATATGTTACTGAAAACTTTAATTCTCACAGTATTGTCAAGTACAAAAGTTATGTCTGTTACAAAATGGAAATTCAGGGCATGAAATTTTGCATAGGGGTAATAAACATAGTTTTAACATAGATGACTGGAAGAGAATCAAGGCTTAGAGCACTTAGGAAGCAGGTACGTTACTCATGAGAGAACACAGAGGCATACACCCTTATAGTGGTCCATGGCATTTGGAAAGTGGTATAAAATTTTTATATAATCATAAACAACATTTCTATGTCCTCCAGAGTGCCCTAGACATAAAAGATGAAGTCAGTATGAAGAAAGATAGTTTGTGAACTCCATAAACTTTAAGTCAGTTGTATTATGAGATAAAAAGAAATTCAGCTGTCATTTATGTTTTGAATCTCACTGCCACTCTATCACTTAAGACTTTTCCAATATTTTTCTGTTCCTACTGTGTCAGGCGGCCCCTTTAAACAGTTTGGTCCGAGATGGAACAGGGAGTTTTGCAAAAAACCACAGAGCAGTAGGAGTTTTGGAAGCTTTGCAAGAAACGATAGATAGCGAGCTTTCTCAGGAGAAGTGATAGTGTGAGGGTCGTGGACTAATTGCAACAAAGCAGATTACCCCATGATGAGCTCATAACCACGAGCCATGTGATCAGATGCCGAAGGATGGGAAAAGGAGGGGAGTTGCCACAATAGCGAGTTTTCTCATGTTCACAAAACTCTTATTGAGGAAGAATAGTAAAGATGAAGTCAAACGACCATCAAACAGCGACCCCAGTAGTGAAATTGGGCATGCGTGAAGTTACGGATTATGTCATTGACAGATGGAGTTTGGGGCGATCCACAAATACGTACTGGCCACACATTATGTGAGGGGCGACTTTAACCTCTGCTATAAAGGTAGTGCTATTTGAGCACAAGGGCGAGGTAGCTACATGGCACGATGTTGACCACGTTGCCTCCATGGGGATGCCCACAATGATCCGTTAACTACAGTCGCCTCACCTCTAAAACAATCCATGCTGGGGAGGCTGTGGATTTAGTGATCGCTCGCTAGCCTAGGGTCGGTATGTATGTGAACTAAGGCAACTTTTTCCTCCCCTCTCCCCACCCCTCCACCCACCCCACCCCCCCCCAGTTCATCATGATGAATTGCACTTGGACAGAAAGGAGCGCTTATACTGCCCTCGAATGTCCACAGGGTACATTGCTAGTTGCTTTAATCATATTAGCAGCAATTTTAGTTGTAATACTTTGGAAGCCTAAATTCTAACAGTTTGTGTTTTATGTAACTCCACGTTTAGTCTGGTTTTAGACAAAATAAACCCTGTTACATTTGTGAGCATATCTGTGATTTAGTTACTCCGGGATCCTTCGAACCTTTACTGGAACACCTACACACCGGGAAACTAGCTGACCGTTAAGCATACATCATACAAGACTCTGCAAGTTGTAAAATTTCAGTGGGAAAATAAGGTGAGTTAGGACATCATGTTTTAATGTGCCAAAATTATATCAAGCTTAGTGCGTATGATCCAGCATAATCCTTGTGGAAAGTTTTGGTTCTCTTTGGTTGTTTTGCTAAAGAGACAGATTCTCCCATTTACAAGAGCCATTCTTGTACCTTCCTCTCCTTTTCACATGTGCTTAGATTATTCACAATGTGAGGACAAAAGATGAAGTGTAGTACTTTTGTGACTGTCAGAACTGTATTCAACATGCTCGTGCAATAAGTGAGCATTTTGATAAGCTAAAAATTGTTGTATGGGGTCTAGCAGATAAGTTGAAGAAAGAACTTTAATGAATGTTTTAAACCATCTCATGACTTTTAAAAGTCAGTAGCTCAAAATAAAAGAAGCTACATCATTCCAGCTCAGGTGAAAGGATTGACTACTCTTCCTTTCTTCCCAAAATCACAACATAAATGTGGAAAATGAGAGAAGTGCTGAAGTAGAGTCCTGAAAGAGTCTCTGAGTCCTGAAAGAGGCTCCAAGTCCTGAAAGAGTCTCCAAGACCTGAAGGAGAGCGTAGTGAGACCAAGAGCAAAAATCAGAAGATATGTGTAAATTAAACACTAAGTTCCACTCAGAAAAGCAAGGAGCAGTGGTTTATTTGAAAGTGTTGGTCTGGAGAGATGTAAACAAAGGTAGACTACAGCTTACAGAGGGTTAGCTAAGTTATTAAACTTCTTCCTAAACTACTTCTCCGCTGGTAACAAAAAAGGCAGTATTTTTTCCAAGGCAGACTCCATACTGCTTGCAACAAGCCCGTCCTCTCACATTTTTAGTTTCTAGTGTCCACAACAAATTTTTCTAATTCATGTTTTCTAATTCATGTTTTCTAATTCATGTTTTCTAAACCCCTCAAATGACCACTGAAAACCAGCTTCTATTTTGTTCTGTGGACCTCTAAAACAGCACAGTGCCTCCAGCTTTTCTGTGGATGCAAGTAATACACCTTGTTCTTTAGGGTAGATTTGACTCTTCCTTTAACTGACACAAAAGATGAGGAACTCCATGGAAGTGAGCAACATCACACTGGTGCACAAGTGCTAGAAATAGGAAGAAAAATGGGCCATGTTTTATGGTTTGCATAGTCATCTGACCTTTGATATTTATCATTGAAATACCTCGAGAAAAGGAACTTCCTTGGTGATTTTCATTAGCACAGTAAAGAGTAGAGCTGATCTGCAGGGTGGTGAAGTGCAGTTAAGGAGAACTCTGAAGAAGTGGAGAGAAGTCAGTTCTCTGGACTCTAGGGAAAGCATACTGCAAAGAGACCCTCCAAAAGCACCATGGAACATACAATTCCTCCTCTGCAAAGGGGATTGTATTTAAAAAAAGAAAAAAAGGCTATTGATTATTGATTATATTGATACCTAAGTTAAAAAACATAAGCAGCTTACTCTCTTATGGGAAAAAACAAGAATTTTATTCTTTTCCAGAAAAAGCATCCTAACTATTTTCAGTGATAGCACTTCCATATCATTATAATACATAAATTATTTGACAATGTCTTAACAAAACTTGAAAAAAATTAAGCCTGTTTTCAGAAGGGTGACGTGCCACCTCAGAAATTCCAAGTACTTTTCTGTTTTTGAAGGGAAGAAGGGGCAGCTTTTCTTGGGAAATGGCTGGCTGAGTTTGATTAATGACTCTATACAACCAGCAAGAGTTTACTTCATTAACTAACAGTAGCATTTCCCATGCCTTCAATTAACACTGGTTTTACTTAATCTGATATTAGTTAAAACATGGTATGATCGTAAAACATCATTGCCGGGCAAATGTTTCTCAAACACAACTGATTTATCTCTTTGGCACCTCATTAAAATGCAAAATATATTGAAATTGATTTTCAGCACTTTCAGGCAGGAATGTTTTCAATAACATTAATTTGCAAATTTCTTCTTTTTTATATATATTCCAAATGCTGTGGTTGCCATGTTCAGCCTGAGGCTATTTGTATTTTGTAGACAGAAAATGAACAGCGAACATTTATTTCTCATATCTTTCTGAGGAACCTGAGGTGCATGAAGATATTTGTGCTGTAACAGGCATAGTCAATCTCCTTCACTCCCTTTAGTCACTATATATCAACAGCAAACTCCCAGCTAGTCTTGCTGCAGCAATTAACCTGCCAGGGCTTTCTGCTGTCAGACTGAGTAATAATAAACTCCCCCCAGTGAGAGACAGAGCTATAGATCCTTGCCCTGCCACTTCCACAGTGGGCAAATTATTCAGAATCAGCATGATTAAAGAGACGACATGGTTTTAGTTACAAAGACACGGATTTTTTTCTTACCGACTGAGGTTTAAACCTATTAAGCAATAACAGTGGAAGAAAATGGATCTTTACTATCCATCCATACAATTCCTAAACAAGAAAAGGGATTTCTTGTTTAGAAATTGTTCTGAATTGTTTAGAACCTTGTTTTGTTGTTTAGAATACCTGCCATTTTGAAAGTTTAAGGGTAAAAACATAAATAGCTTTGCTATTTATGGGTTGGCAAAGTTAAATCAAAAAGCATCTGGAAATAGAAAAACCAAATAAATCAGAGTGAAAAATACATTCAGGACACAGAAGCAGGGGTATTAATTAGGAAAAAATTGGTGAAGTTGAAACCACTTTTTTACAGTAAAATATAGAGTCACTGTTCTCCATATTTAGTCAATGTTACTTTATAGAACAGTTTAAGATGTGTTCGCTGACAGATATATTGAGAAATATGAAAGGTCTCCCTTATTTATAATTTTTCTTTTTTTTTTTAAAGAGGAAAAAAACCAGCATTATTATAAATGCTGTAACATATTGCAAACGAATCAATTGTTTACATTCCCCAGTGCTAGGGCAGCAGCATAATGTTATACACGCATAGCAAGTGAGTTTACTGAAACAGTCATGGAAAAATTAACTTACCTTACACATTTCTAGTCTCATTAAAATCGTAATTCATTTGCCAATCTTCGTTTACTCAGCCACCCAATAACATATTCTTAACTAAATGTTCCTAGTGATTCCCAGGGGAATGATCTCTCTAAAATGCAGGACTGGGCCTATGTGTTAGAAGTGATATTAAATGCAGACAAATTCATTTTCCATGACTACTAGAGAAGTTATATGCTTTGTCATGCTTGTCTGAATTAAATGGAAGTACTCTCTTGATTGAGAGAAATAGAGAGAAATGAGAAGCAATTTTTTGTTGTTGTTGGGTTTGTTTGCTTGTTTGTTTGTTTATCCAGACCTTCAGTACAGGTCTGAATAAAAACCATGCATTCCAGACTAATGCATTTTCCTTTTCATTAGACCAGGTAAACGAGTGCAGGTGGACAAACCACATACAGCAAAACTGACATCTGCTCCACAGTGTGCTGGTCAAAGGGAATATAACCTTATAAATCACAGCAGTGGTAAAACTTGCTTGAAATAAAATAATTCACTGTTGGAGAAAGTATTCTTTTATCCCTCTTTGAAACAGTTGATGAATCACTTTTAAATATAGAAACACATGAACTGTCGTTTGTCATAGAAAAGAGGATGAATTTCACAGTACAGCACTCTATTGTACAAAGTGATGTTCTAAATTCTGTGTTCTGTCTTTGCATTACACGTGATCATTCATGGAACTCATTTGACTCAATCTTTTAAAGCATCAAAGTCTACATGAAGAATACAGAATTCAAATAGAATTATAAGGTGTGTTTTGTGTTTACAAAAGGAGAAATTAGAGCAAATATCATAGATTCCATATAACTTCAAATCCAAAATGTAGCATTACCAACTTGTTCTAAGTGTTCCATTGTAATAAACATTTGGGATTACGTTCTTTCACATTTAAATTAGCAGGAAATGAAAAGGAGATTTCAAACTCTTAATTAGCATACACTTCATGTTACGACTGAAAATATTCACAGTGCTTTTTCTTAGGAATAATTTGGCTTCTCTGTTTTGCCACACTGGCCTATACAGTAGTTTTGACATACTTTTCACAGAGTTGAGGCACTAGAAATATCATTAAGACGTCATGTATTCACAAGATCAAAGCCTTTGATGGATTACTTTTCAAAAAACTGATCATTACCACACTTTCAAAACTAAACATTAGAAGCTAAACCATCAAATAATGAAACCATTAGCATTTAAAAACTATTTAAAAAAAACCCAAACAAACCATATTTTACCAACATGTTTTAGATGACCAGGTGGTGATCATTTAGAAATTACATTTATCTTTGTTTTAACGTATTTTCTTGTGAACTTGGTTTTTCAGTTACTTGTGAAAAAAAGGGCAAAGGCTTTCAAATTTCACGTCTTAAATAAATATTTAGATATCTAAACAAATGACCAAGTTTTCAAATGTGCTGCTCTTTCCACTGTTCCCAGTGAAATCACTTAACGTTACTGAAATGTGTGGTATATCTGAAAACCAGGCTCTGTATAAGTGCCAAGTACAGAAAGTAAGACACTTTCATCACTGCTCAGAATACACATTGGATAAGAGCCCGTAGTCTTCTCTTATGCTGAGCAGCAATATGTTTGTCATTTTTGAAGGGACTACTTTACTGTCATGTTCAATATCAATAAAGATGGCAGAACCCAACACCTTTGTCTTTCTGCAAAACCTTTGGCCTTACTGCTGCCCTTTAAAAATAGCATCTGCCCACCTTTTCTTTCAAGAGTTTCTATTTTAATGTTGTTTGGTCTGCAGACAAACAAAACCGTACTTAATGAGGGGACTGCAATACTTCGGCTTTCCCCACTGCGATCAAAGTTGCAATGATAATCTAGACGTATTTTGTTCATCTTAATATGACATGCATCACATTAGGTCCTGTGACACCTAATGATTTCTATGGTTCTCAGTTTTTTGTTTCCATGACACTGAGGTTGCATTAACAATCTCAACTAGATTTAAGATTGTGTAAGTCAGTCATGTAAATCACAACAATAAAGTATTTGTTAGTAGCAAATTGGATCCTCTCACCCTGCCTTCTTCAGTAATGATTTTGATAGCAGCTTTTTTCCATGTGTTTGGAGAAATTATTTCTCAATTTATTTCCTTTATTATTAAGTTGGGTTCCTTTGTATTATACATATGTGCTTTAAGTTTCTCCAGCTCTCCATAAATTCAATGGTTTTTGCTTTCTTGCCTTTTTCTATTTCAGAGATGTAGTCATGATCCAATCAAACGGTAGCTTGAGTGTTATTTTACCCAACAGTGCCAGTCAAAGGGCCCCCAAATATGCATGGGGAGACAGTAAAAAAAATACACGAGTTTTCCAACAAATTTTAAAATATTAGTGCTTTTTATTCAACAGTATGATAAATTCATGTAGCTACAAAAATACACCATTCCACATTCCCACACCTTAGAATCCCCATTACTCTGAAGGATCTTAGGTCCTCAAAGATTTTGTTTATTCCGCAACTCATGGTATCTTAAGGCCTTAAAACACAAAGTCCTTCCAACATGGCTGGTTTTCTTACCCTGTTTAGGTCCTACAGCTGGTTATCCCTCTCTGATCCTGAGAACCTTGCCTTTGGCCCTCTTTTCCTCCACAGTAAACTCCTTGTTGCCTCTCTGAGCCTTCCTCAGATTGTATTCCCTTCTACTATTAACCTTCTGCTTGGCTTTTTTGTTCTACTCTTGAAGTTTTTGCCTTCTCCAAAGTCTAGAATTGTCTAAAGAGAAAACATATTCTTCATAGTATAACTTCTATTTAATAAAAAATAAAAGTGTTAACATTCACAGTCGCTTTCTTCTGCACTTTTCTGCAACTACGCTGGTAGCTTTGTGTAGAAAAGCATAAAAACTGTGTAGTGCCTTTTCTGCCACAACAGATCTTCTTTCATTTCATGGCAGAAATTTTGTAGTAGCAACCAGATCTCATAAACTTAGTTAAAGGGATGCCCAACTATTCATAGTTCTCACTGGTGAAAACATAGTGATGTAATATATGGGGCAAATATTATCGTGTAATATGCAGAATTTTAGTATTCTTATCCCATTGAACTTGTGTAGAAAAAGAAATTGTTTTCTTCTAACACAGCCACAAAGTTTCAGCAATTTTAAATTCCCAGTGTTCTGAGTGGGTTGAAAAAATCAGAATGCCCCCACTCCGGCAGAGATTTATTTTGAGTTCCTGTGAAAAATTTGTTTTCCATAAAAGAGGTGTTAAAGTGTATATGGAGCTATCTCACTGGCAATTTGTGACAGATAAAGGCTTGATTTAATTCTGAAACACAGATTAGATTCTGAGATTTTTCATCTGCCCAAGCTACAGGTTGGATTCTATTCCTTCCCAACTAATAAAATATGAGATGTCATTTCGG
This sequence comes from Bucorvus abyssinicus, assembly GCA_009769605.1. Classification (NCBI taxonomy): domain Eukaryota; kingdom Metazoa; phylum Chordata; class Aves; order Bucerotiformes; family Bucorvidae; genus Bucorvus; species Bucorvus abyssinicus. Next base: position 79,294,746 of record CM020063.1, read on the forward strand.
ACCTACTGATGTGCTCTACTTTGGAAATGTAGAACAGCAATTGCCCTGTATTATGATAAGTCTTTTCCTGGAAAAAGTATCTCAAAATTAACAGTCACAATTGGTGCTTGCTATTACTTCGCTAAAAAGGGGTTGACGTAAGTATTTTTTGAGCTGAGGGCTAGGGAAAATGTACTGCTTTTCTGTAAAGAAAGTATTTTATTACTTCATGGCCATTGCTGAAATCAAATGAACAGTTATGACTTTTATTATTTGAGGGTGGGAAGCTATTTTCTTTACTGTGAAATGTCTCACAGAAGGGGGATATAGGCTTCCTATTTCGAAATGCAATTAATAATGCTATTATTTTAAAGTATCAATGGGGTTTTTTAAGATCGTATTTTTTACTTCATTCTTCATTTTAACACATACTGTAAGCTTAATGACATCAATTTAAAAAATGTTCTCTTAACTATTTTACAATTTTCCATTATGTATATCGTTTGTTTTTTATCAAGTAGCTTTGAATTTATTTAGCAGATACAGTCCTCACACTGCTTTCAAGCTTATTATCATCACACCTCTTTCTATTTGGCATTATCAACACCATCCCACTCATCACAATGCTGCCTGAATCAAAGGCAACTTGGGTTTTGTTGGTGGAAGCTTTGAATGAATAATTCATCTGGAAGAGCCTTCTATGTTGTACATTTCCAGAAGACAGAGCAATTCTCTTGTCAATCTGTCAGTACTAGCTCTGTCAGCACTAAGTTCCCTACAGTATGTGCTTCAACTGTGCAGGGGATGACAAGCAGCTGAGATTACCAACTGTGTTAATCCTGGCCATCCTTCTAGCTTGTCTTTTACAGAACATCCAAATGCAAGTCTCACTCTAACACTGCGTTGAGAAACCAGTGCCAAATTTTCCTCTCTGTTCTCATCAATACAGTTTGGTTGAAAACTCTTTACATATATTGTAACCAAACTGGTCACAAGCCACAGCTACTCATCTCCAGAGAGTTAAATTTCATTTTAGGTCCTGAACCGCTAGTTTTCTCATAGGTGTTGGCCTCAGGCTGGCTCAGTAGGAAGCTGGAGCTCCAACCAGTAGTGTAGAAATCTTCATACGTTGGGTGCTTTAAGCCTAAACGTAACCCTGTGGACACAAGTGACGCTCGAGTGTAGTCCCTTGGAGCATGGACTCCTTGTCATTTCTCTGGAGATTAATCATCAGGAGACTAGTTGCTACTGATTCATCATGCAGTACAACCAGAGCATAAAGTGATTGGAAGAGAAGCTATGTATTAAGGATTTTTCACTCGGAACCAAAAACAAACATAGGGAGAGATAAGATAAAGCACTTCAGAGATAGGGGACATTAACATATTATTAGACTCTGACAGTAGAGATTTCAAAAGTACATGTTTTCTTTTTGGTTTGAAAATCTTTTCATTTTATTTTTAAACTGAGCTTTGACAATATGACTGGCATATGGCTAATACATCAAAGAAAATTTCAGTGACTGGCATTAACTAGGTATGACTCTATTTCCATCTGCCGCAGGCATTTGTGAGTAAAAGGCTCTATCTACATTAGCAAGTAGAGCAGCATTAGAGCAGCAGCTCTCTACAGCAAGGACCCAGAATCCACACTATAAATGTTTTGCAGGGAATTGCTTCAGATTAGCTACAGTCTCATTCCGTGAGATGAACAGTCAGTAGCACTTGGAGCATATTTGGCACGCTTTTGATGAAAACTAACACAGTTCTCATAGTTCTCAAGACTGAAACAAAGTCACTTGAAAGATTAGATCTATTTTGAAACCATGCTCATGTTCTGAACTAAAATCTGAACTTAAATTTCTAGTATGTATTCTAACAATGAGATGTCTTTTAGACATAGTGGTGAACATAGTGCTGCAAAATTTCCATTTAAAAGGCTGCTGTTGAGGATGAACATATTTAGTCTATTAATTAAAGTTGTATTTCCTCTTTAAAACAGGAATTAGAGAGGCTTTATTGTAAGAATCTTTTCTGAAACAGGTAATATCAGTCTCTATAGCTGGCCTGATAACTAGGAAAATTGTCCTCCTAGATTTGTTGTTTGTAAACAGAGCGGGAGGTGTGGGTGAAGTGATGATTAATGGCTGATTTGATCACAGTGACCACAAAGTAGTTGAGTTTCAACTAGAGAAAAACTACTAGCAAAACTTCAACCCTTGATACAGGAGAGGAGACTTTGGGCTGCTGAAGGGTCTGGTTAGTAAGGTTCCCTGGGAAACTGATTTCTAAGGCACTGGGGCCCATGAATGGTGGTCACTTTTTAAAAGCCATCTCTTAAGGGCACAGAAATAGGCGATGCCAAAGTGTTGGAATTCAAGCAAGCGGGGCAGAGGGCTGGCTTGGCTGAGCAGGGATCTTCTACAACTTGGCCGGAAAAGTGTATGGACATTGGGAGAAAGGACAGGTGACACAGGACTACAGAGATGCTGTTCACCACTGTAGGGAGAAAATTCATGCAGCCAAAGCTCACAACAAAAAAAGGGCTTTTGAAGTGTGTTAACAGCGAAATGAAGATCAGGCATAACATCGGTCTGTTAGTTGATGAGGTAGGTTACTTCACAAAGAGAGATGTAGTCAAAGAAAAGAGGTTTAATGCCTTCTTTGTCTCTGTCTTTAACACCTAGAGCCCCCACAGCCCTGTGTTGCAAGACTGTGACTGGGAAGATGATAAACTCCCAGCTGACTCTGAACTTTTTTGAGACTTGCTGCTCCCACTGGATGCACTGCAAAAGTGTATGGGGCCTAAAGCGATTCATCCCAGGGTACTGAAAGAGTTGGCCTCTCTCCATTATTTTTCAATGATCTTGGGAGTCTGAAGAGGTCCCCGTCAACTGGAGCTGGCAAATGTGTCCCAGTTTCCAAGAAGGGAAAGAAGAAAGACACGGCTAATTACAAGCCTATCAGTCTCACTTCAGTGCCTGGTAAAATGATGAAGAAGGTTATTCTGGGAGTTACTGCAAAACGGGTAAGAGACAATGCAGTCACTGGTCATAGCCAACACAGGTTGACAAGGGGAAGGTCGTGTTTAATCAACTTAATTTCTTTTTATGACAAGATCACCCAACTAGTCAACAAAGGCAAGCCAGCAGATGTGGTAGTTTTGGATTCCAGCAAAGATTTTGATGCTGTCTCTCACAGTATCCTTCCAGACAAAATACCCAACATACAGCTAGGTAAGTCCATAATGCATTGAGTGAGCAATTGACTGATGGGTTGGTCTCAAAGAATTACAGTGAATGTGGTTACATCAGGCTGGTGGCCAGTCACCAGTGGGGTTCCCCAGGGCTCAATTTTAGGGCCGATATTCATCAGTGTTTTTATAAATTATCTAGACCCAGGAATCAAACGTGCATAAGGAAAGGTTACTAATGATACTAAAGTAGGAGGGCTATGGACTCCATTGAGGGTAGCAAGGCCTTACAGAAAGATCCAGATAGACCAGAGAGCTGGGCAATCACCAACCATATGAAATTTGACAAGAGCAAGTGCAGGACTCATTACCTGGGACAGGGTAAGTAAAAATTCAGGCATCGGAATGTGGCGTGCAGAACCATGGAAAGAGATTTGAAGATCTGGGCTGATGGGAAGTTGAATATGAGTCAACATTGTGCTCTGGCAGCCAAAAAGGCTGACTGTGTCCTGGGGATCATCAAGCGCAGCATAGTTAGCGAGGCAAGGGAGGTGATTTTCCCACTCTACACTGCACTGGTGCAGTCCCACCTCAAGTACTGTGTGCAGTTTTGGGTGCTTCAATATAAGAAGGACATCAAAATATTAGAATGTGTCCAGAGAGGAAAGACTAAGACGGTGGAAGACCTCAAGGGCAAGACTTACAAGCAGCAGCTGAGGTTGCTTGGCTAGTTCAGCTTGGAGAACAGAAGGCTGAGGGGCGACCTTATGTAGTCTACAATTTTGTCAGTGGGGACAGTGGAGGAGGAGGTGCTGATCTCCTCTCTTTGGGAAACGGCAATAGGACACAAGGAAATGGTATGAAGCTGCGTCAGAGGAAGTTCAGATTGGACATTAGGAAAAGGTTCTTTACTGAGGAGATGGCTGGTCACTGGAACAGACTTCCTAGGGAAGTGGGCACAGCACCAAGCTTGTCAGAGTTCAAGGACCATCTGGACAATGCTCTTAGTCACATGATTTAGTTTTAGGTAGTCCTGTAAGGAGCAGGGAGTTTGTCTCAAAGGTACTTACGGGTGCCTTTCAACATGAGATATTCTCCATCTCCTTTGGAACCAGCTGTGAACGGCCATTTTAGTTATGTTAACCTTTCCCTATTTACTTCACTTACAGCCAAGTGATGGTCTCTAAATCCTGGAAGGCACATTCGACTTCCTCTGGCAAAATCTCTTAATTAGCACAAGAGAAGGCGGTAAAAGCAAGTCAGCTGCAGAACTCAAAAAGTTTTAAGAATTTTCCCTTGGAGCACTTAGGTATCACATACAAAGAAGAACTCCACACCTTCTATCAGCAATGTTGACAGCAGCCCAGGGCTTACACACATTCAGTCTGATGAGAACAACAGATAGACCAAACATCTGTGGGTTTGGAAGTGCTTATTTTCTCCAAAATAGCCACTATTACTTTCAACTGCAGTAACATTATTTTCTTCTTTAAAAAAAAAAAAAATTCTTTTTGAAAAGTTTGGAAGAATTTTAATCCTTCATGTATGCAGTACCTTCACATGGAATATTCTAATAAACAGTATGTGTTGGCATCTACAGCTCTTCATAGGGTCCTGATTCATGGAAACACTCTATTTACCTTTTCCACCACTGCCTGTCCTTAAACCTGTCATATTCTACATGTTAAATGAAATATAAACAAGTGTTTATATATTCTTCTGAATAGGTGCTCATTGATTCATGGCTAGTAGTTCCATTAAAATCTTCTCCCTGTTTCCATGGGGTTTATTTCTGAGAATAGTCACATCAGTATCACTGAAATTATACGTACAATTAAACATTTTTTATGGGAATAAAGGATACAGTATCACTTATCCATTCAGCTATTAGAGGAATATTGATTTATCTGAATGTCAGTTTACTCTCAGTGTATCCCAGGTTTAATTGCAAAGTGCTTGGTCACAAACAGAGTAGGACTTGTGAGTAATGTGAAGGTTGGAGGCTGCCTTGGCCACAGTGATCATGAGATAGAAGAAATGTCAATTCTTGGGTTTTCAATTCTGCTCAGGAGCTGGGTGCCCCAGTGTGTCATAAGATGAGCTGGAGGGGAAGAAGACCAACTTGGCTAAACAGAGAGCTTTGGCTGGAACTTAGGAAGAAAAGGAAATCCTATGGCCTATGGAAAAAGGTGCGGGCCATCCAAGGAGACTATAAGGATTTTGCGAGGTTATGCAGGATTAAAATTAGGAAGGCTAAAGCCCAGCTAGAACTTAGTCTGGCCACCACCATAAAAGACAATAAAAAACGTTTCTATAAATACACCAACAGCAAAAGGAGAGCTAAGCAGAATATCCAGCCTCTATGAGATGCGGGAGGAAACTTAGTGACCAAGGGTGAGGAATCTGAGGGTACTGAATGTTTTCTTCGCCTCTGTCTTTAATAGTAAGACCACTTCACTGAGTGACCAGCTCCTTGAACCAGAAGACAGAGATAAGAAGTGGAATGAAGGCCCCATAATCCCAGGGGGAACAGTCAGTGAACTATTGCACTGCCTAGATGTGCACAAGCCTATGGGTCCACATGGCCACCCAAGAGTTCTGAAGGAGCTGGCAGAAGTGCTCACCAAGCCACTTTCCGTGATTTACCAGCAGTCCTGGCTAACAGGGGAGGTATCTATTGACTGGAGGTTAGCCAACGTGATGCCCATCTACAAGAAGGGTCAGAAGAAGGGTCCAGGGAACTACAGGCCTACCAGTCTGACTTTGGTGCCAGGAAAGGTTATGGAGCAGATCATCCTGAGTGACATCACGTGACACATACAGGACAACCAGGTGATCATGCCAATTCAGCACGAGTTTATGGAAGGCAGGTCCTGCTTGAACAACTTCATCTCCTTCTATGACAAGGTGACCCACTTAGTGTATGAGGGAAGGGCTGTTGTTGTTGTCTACCTGGACTTTAGTAACGCCTTTGACACCATTTCCCACAGCATCCTTCTGGAAAAACTGGCTGCTCACGGCCTGGATGGGTGTGCTCTTCACTGGATCAAAAATTGGCTAGATGGCCAGGCCCAGAGAGTGGTCGTGGACGGAGTTAAAACCAGTTGGCAGCCAATCACAGGTGGTGTCACCCAGGGCTCAGTGTTGGGGCCTGTACTCTTTAATACCTTTATCAATGACCTGGATGAAGGGATTGAGTGCACCCTCAGTAAATTTGCAGATGACACCAAGTTAGGTGAGTGTGTGGATCGGCCTGAAGGTAGGGAAGACCTACAGAGGGATCTGGACAGGGTGGGTAGATGGGCTGAGGCCAATGATATGAAATTCAATAAAGCCAAGTGCTGGGTCCTGCACTTGGGCCACAACAACCCCCTGCGACGCTACAGGCTTGGGGAAGAGTGGCTGGAAAGCTGCCCAGCAGAAAAGGACCTGGGGGGGCTGGTCGACAGCCAGCTAAATATGAGCCAGCAGTGTGCCCAGGTGGCCAAAGAGGCCAACAGCATCCTGGCTTGTATCAGCACTAGTGTGGCCAGCAGGAGTAGGGCAGTAATTGTCCCCCTGTACTCAGCACTGGTGAGGCCACACCTTGAATACTGTATCCAGAACTGGGCCCCTTAACTACAAGAAGGACGTTGAGGTGCTGGAGCATGCCTAGAGAAGGGCAATGAAGCTGTTGGAGGCTCTGGACAGCAAGTCTTCCGAGGAGCAGTTGAGGAACTGGGATTGTTCAGTCTGGAGAAAAGACTCAGGGGTGACCTCATCACTCCCTACAACTACCTGAAAGGAGATTGTAGCAAGGTGGGGGTCAGTCTCTTCTTCCAGGTAGCAAGTGCTAGGACAAGAAAAAATGGCCTTAAATTGTGCCAGGGGAGATTTAGTTGCATCTTAGGAAAAATTTCTTTACAGAGAGGGTAGTCAAGCATTGGAACAGGCTGCATGGAGAGGTGGTGGAGTCCCCATCACTGCAAGTGTTCCAAAGATGTGAGATGCGGCATTGAGAGACACGGTTTGGGCACACTGGCAGTGCAGGGTGAATGGTTGGACTCGATGATCTTAAAGGTCCATTCCAACCAAATAATTCTGTGATTCTGTGTATTCCCCTACTGCAAGATTTCTGAAACTTTTTAAGTTTTTTCATGTAAAAATTTTAGGATGAAAATTTTTCCAACGTTCTATGTGACTCATAATTTCTCAAACCCAAGAGTAATTTGGAAAACAGAAACAACAGACTTCTTCCAGTCCAGTGATCCTGATATGTGAAATGACAGGGCAGAAATTTTCTGTGAGATCGTGGAAAATGGAGCACCTCAATCTGGGTCGTACACCTCAAAAAGCAATATCCTAGCCAATGGATTCCCTATTTACTGGCAATAGTCTGTTCTGTATATATACATTTCACTAACTTTACAATCTAAACTTGTAAAATATTTTCATGAGAATTTGCTTAAATTATTATATTCTATATTTAGGATAGGTCTTGATGTAGATGGGTGTTTCTGGTGAAAAATTTTCTAATTTTATTTCAAGTGAGAGAGAAGGCTGGTGGAAAAGCAAACTAAATATTTTGAAACCTATTCTTGAGAACTCTCTGGTCTAAATAATATCTTATCATTTTTTATTATGTGTGCCAACTGATTACCTCCAAAAGTACCTTGCTCTTTTATGCCTTAAAATCAATGGCTTCTATTTTGTCCACGCTTCTCCTTCCTTGATGTTATCCAAATAGTATGCTGCTCGATGGCAAAAGTGGTTGAAATTCTTTTTAACTATTTATTTTCTTCCACCTGAATCCCTTCATCTACAAGGAGGAGACAAAAAGGCAGGGCATTTCACTTGTGCTACAATATTAAATATCTGTTGTGTCATATGTGCTCTCTTTATCTTTCTACAGCTTTTGTTTTATAGATAAAGTACATTCGAAGACACACATTGTTCCATAATGGGTAAGTTTAAGTACAGCTGTGTCTGAATAAAGAGGGAATGGGAGTACCTGGCTAATCATCTCTGTTGTACTATTGATGAGTTGCTGCCTAGCCTTGGGCCACTCTCTAAACCACCACGAACATTAATTTTACTCCAATTTCCTAAGAATGATCACAGCAAAGAGCTTTAAGTTCAGAATGACTGATGCTAAAGAAAGAAGATAGATATAGAACAATTACGTTTGAACTTCTAAGTGACAGTTAATTGATGTGTATTATCCATCAAGACAGATAATAATTATTTTAAAATACTACTTATTCAATTTTCTCCCAAGTCCAAAACCAAGAAAAGAATACAAAATTAAATACTGTTTAGCCACAAATATAGCAATTTATCAACACATTTAAGTACGTGCTAATTTGTAAGACTTTCTTCTGGTGCTCAAGCCTAGAGAGCCTTTTTTAACTGAGCTTGTGAAATATGTAAGAAGAAAATGCACAATAGGAAATGTTTCTGTCCAAATGCAAAGATCGCATGGTGTATTTTAAAAAATATTTTACAGAAAGAATGCATCTTCTAAGTTCTACTCTACGGTAAAAGTAATTTAAGAATACAGAAAAATACTTCTGATATTGTTAATTCACAATTTATTTTGCCTGAAGTATTTGTAAATTCATAGATACTTCAAATATAAACCAAATCAGTTTTTCAATTTATTCAAAATCCGCTTTCTTTTCTATAGAGGGAAAAAAACATTCTTTTTTTATACAACATGATGTAATTCTGCTATTAAATCTTTGTTAGAATTTGAGAAAAAAAATCAAAAACTTGGTGTATTTAATTTTATATATATTGCTTTTTTTTTTTTTTCTAGTACATTTGCAGGGAGGATCTCATTATTCTGCAAACATGATTTATTCCTAGAGAATAATGATGCCACCTCATTGCCTTTTTATGGTTACTTCCAAGTCATTAGAAAAAGTGTTTTAAAAGAAGGGCAGAAAACTTAAAAGGTATTAAAGGTTCATGACCCTGTAGAAGTTAGTGAAAATTTTTAATAATGTGTTGTTATGTGTCTTTTTCACATATATGATTCATGGATTTTTTAAATACTTTTGTGTTGTAAAGTAGCTTCAAATGATTCTTACATTTGAATAAATGACCCTTCAAATTACTTGCACATGGGTAGCTTTCTCCTCATCGTGACTATGCTGTTCGTTATGAAAGGTGGTAGGTTAAGAGCACTAGAGAAAGAAGCTTTCTAGTTATCTGCAGCATGGATGTTATGTAAGTAATACAATTTTATGATTTGTTGTGCTATTTTTTTTTTTTCACTATCCATCTTATCTCAAGACCTAGCTGACAGGAAATAAATTCATTTAATATGTACAATAATTAATGCTCCCTAATTAACACATCATGAAGAACCATTTAGAGGCCAGTGTAGACATGGACCAATGGTTTAAAAGTCCGGTTACCATCAGAGCCTTCTTACATTGCCACAGTGAGTTATTTCAAGTGAGGTTTGCTTCATTATTATTAAAATTAGAAAAGACAGATTCTAAACAAAACACGTGATGCTCCAAACGAAAGGAGTGTCTTGGAAGCACATTTTTCTGAAACCAAGCTATGTGCATACAGGCATTACAAACATTCCCAACAGCACAAAAAATGTTGTACTTTCCTCTTGCTAGAATACCGGACTCTCCAGGCAGGCTTTCAGCTTTTATAAGAGTTTTCCTAGTGGAATAAATTTCACACATGTGCCTTGCAGCTAGTAGAGGATTAATGAAACATGGGCTTACACTGTTATTTCTCTTCTGACTTGTTTTCAATGGCTAAAGTCATGTGCTCTCTGAAAGCAATATACTGTAAATCGGTTGTTTTTTCTTCACTTCGCAATTCACATTTATCTGTGGCAATGTCAGTAGCTACAAGCCTAATCACAACCACTGAATAGTTTGTTTGGTTCAGAATAGTTGAGCGATGTTTTTTTCTCAAATACCAGATTCATATACCTATTGTTGCATGTTCTGAGCCAACAGGAGAACTGAAGATGCTCTGAAGGGACATCAGTACTCCAGATTACTCACCTACGAAAGAACTGAGCCAAAAGGCAATGCTGTCACCAGTCCAAGAAGAGTCAATGAGCTTCACCAGGAAAGGTGAGAAGCTGGAACTCAGAGCCAGCGGATCACCCCTGTTTGAAGGCTCTCTGTTGATAGTAAATTCCTTTGGAGATTCATGCAAGACTAGTCATTCATGTCATCCGTGTGACTCTGATAGCCTGACTTTAGCAACGGAGAAGCCAACGCCGAGAATTCAAAAGAAAGACAGAGAATAAATCAGTTTTGGAGGCAAAGAATTAAAGTTTTCTGGGGCATTAATGAGAACACAAATTAAGTGAATGAAATTAAATTGGATATTTATTGTTGATATGTTTGAAAGCCACTGTCATCAACTCATTATATTCCTAAGCTGTATGTTTCACTTACCTTTCTCCTTTACAGAGATTTTGCAGATCTTCATCTGGAGGTAAAAAAAAATATATATTCAGTGAATCCTATACTGATTTTCAACATAATGAATGGCAATGCATTTAACAGATTTGTTCTGCTTTGAGAGTTATTTCTGAATATGATAAGATAACTCTAGGGAGAGTAGAGACCTCATTTCAGTGTACTTCAATAAGATTTGGATAATACAATGGCTCACTTTTAGAAGAAGCATCTTTTTAAAAATATAAGAACATTCTGAGGTAAAATGTTATCCAGTACTAGATAGAAGGTTTTCAGTTCCATGCAGCAGTAGGATTCTTGTGATCAGTAAATGATCACACAACATATGGTCTCATATAGAGAAACATTGGGTGAACTAGAATCATGGACTGCTCCTTCACTTACCCTCTTCTTTTCTGCCAGTGCTTGGCCCTACCAGTTACCTGCCACTTTTGCTCAGTTCTCCTACAGAAAATGAAATAACCTAATATCCGATAGATAATAACTGTCAAATCTGCACCTGTCACAAGAAACTGTTCAGGTTGATTCTTGACATGTCCTGACTAAGAATGAAAGGGAGAGTATGAAGTTATCTCACAAAGTACAAAGATCCTAAGAACTGCTGATAGAAAAAAAAAAATTTCAATGAGGAGGGGTTTATTCTGCCAAAAGCAGAATGTGCACAGATCCCAGCATGAAATTCAGCTCTTCTTATTCCCTATTACCCTCCCTCATCAAAAGAAAAAATGAAATGCAAATTATTTCACTCTTCCAAGTATCAAAACAGAAAATCTGCTTTAATAAGAAATTTGCCGTTATGAGTTCTGAAAATATGTCTTTCTGTCATGGACTCATATGTATTTTTGCTGTTTCTACAAAAGATTAACAATACTGTTAATTAATTTTTTGTTTGCTTCCTACAAAAAAAATACAGTTCATGAAATTGGTGATTGGTATCAGTAGTGCCAAAGGTCCTTAAATTCTTTAAACAAAAGATATATATAATTGTTGCAGTCTTTCAAACGTTACAGGGGATGAACTCATATGAAAACAGTTGACAAATGACACCTCCAAATGCAAACTCTACCTAGACTTATACCTGCAGTCCAGCAGAGGGGGGATGATCCTTTCTCTGTGCCCTTGCATCTTTACGTTACATCTCTTTCTCTTTTATTCTAGTTCCTCCCTCCACCCTCTTTTTTTTTTATTTTTCCTAGTGTCACTGCTTCACACCAAGACTACTTAAACCTGTAACTGCCACATGAGATATAAGTACCACCTACCATTGGAAAACACAGAATAATTTCAGTACTGAAGGAAAGACAACAAGGTCAGCTGGGAGAGATGACCTAGTGACTCTATGCCAAATAGTCTGCTTTATGAGCAGAAATCATTGATGTAGTTAGAGCAGATAAATTTAAGAGCAGTCCCTACTACCATGATACCAGTTACACATTTTTTAATATATATTTTTTATAAAAAGGAAAACAACTTATTTGATTGCAGAGAAAGCTCAACATAACAAGACATCGGGTTATGTACCATGATGACAAGCAATGCATAAGTATCTGTAAATGAACTGGAAAAGAAGTACGACAACAGGAAGCACAGAAAACATTGCCAACTCTGCAACCACAGCACTCCTCGGCATGTTATACCTTTTCTGAGAATTCCCTGACCTTAATTAAAATATGCTTTTGCAATGTCTCTAGAGACCCTAAAACAGTTTCTAGAGACATCCACTGCAATTCATGTTAAGCTAACTGGTCAGTAATTTCCTCATATAGCTCTAGGTTCTCTCCTTAATAATTGGATTATGTTGGCCACTCCTCAGCCTTCGGGGATTTCTCCTAAACTAAGTGAATTGGAACAATGTATGATAAAGCTTTTCCAATTCCTTTCCTCACTTCCGGCACTTTTTGAAAACTGCTGCCTAGTCCTGAGGCCAAAGTGATTTTAAGGTCTTAACCTTCTAAAATTCTTTGCAGGAGCCATTCTCTGTGTAATCTGCATCACTAATCTGAATTGTGATGATTGACATCATCCCAAAACATAACACAAAACAAGTTTTGTTCTCGTTTTCTCACCTATAAAGGACTTGTCCAGGTGGAAAGTCTGTGAAATGAACCCATGAATAGGGAATAGTCTGGAGGCTTTTCTACTATTGCAAAAGCTCCAGCTGGGGGTCTGTACCATCCACCCGAGCTGTGGCCGAAGTTTCCACCCAGGAGAAGCTGCTGAAGGGAGAGGTTGCAGCGCAGACCTTCAACTGCAAGAGGTGCCTAGACCTTTCTCCTGGGGCAGGGATAGGCAGCCGATCTGCCTGAAAAAGCTGCGACCAGATGGAGGACCCCCTGCAGTAGGTGGCTGATGTGCAGGAGGCAGTGGGAAGGCTGCATTAACATAAGGGAGGCTGAGAAGGAGTTAGATAACTGGTTTCAAGCACAGTCTGCAGTACACCCAATGCCAAACAGCCAAAACCTCCCCACCAGCACACAAGGAAGGGGGCCAAAAATGCAGGTGAATGGCAGCTTGCAATGGCAAGGATCAGCAGGAGGAAGAGGCTTCACCTGACGCTGAGGTGCCTTTGCAGAACCACTTAATTGCTCTGCAGACGGAAAAGGAAAGGCTCATCCTATCAGCAGAGACGCTGGAGCTGAGCAAGGCAGCCCGATCTGCTCCTCGTATAATGAGCACACCACTAAGAAAAGGCAGTGGGCGAGGGTGGCAGGAGACTCTCTCCTGAAAGGTGCAGAGGCTGGCCCCATTTGCTGACCTGGCGCACTCTCTGGAGAAGTCTGCTGCTCACCCAGGGCTCGTATCAGATAATGTTCCCGAAAGGCTGCCAAGCCTCATCCATTCCACTGACTATTATCCGCTGCTGTTTTTTCATGTGGGCATCAATGATACAGCCAGGAGCAGTTTGAGGAGTATCAAGAAGGATTACAGAGACCTGGGGCTGATGGTAAGGGACTCTGGAGTGCAGGCAGTTTTTTAATCACTCCTCCTGGTCAAAGGGAAGTAGTTTGAAAGGGCCAGTCAAATCTGGTGAAACAACAAATGGTTATGGGAGCGGTGCCACAGCCAGGGGTTCGGCAACTTAGACCATGAGACTCATTTTGAGGAACCTTGTCTGTTGGCGACTGAAGAGGTCTATCTGTCAGAAGAGGGGGCGAGCATCTTCAATCACAGGTTTACCAAGCTGGTGAAGACAGCTTTAAACTAAAGTTGCCAGGGGGAGGGGAACCTCGTTCCATCCCACTCCTATCAGTTTGATGCCAGTGCCAGCAATAGATCTGCAGAGCCTGGAGAGGGATCACAGGTCAGCAGGAGGGCACCTGAAGAACAGCACAAAGGAATTTCAGCCATTCCAGCCAGTAAATCACCTTCATCAGAGACCCAGTTTAAATGCCTCTCTACAAATGCACATAGCATGGGCAATAAACAAAAGGAGTTAAAGACATGTGCATGTCTGCAGCGCTCTGATCATATTGGCATCACAGAGATATGGTGGGATGGCCTCTATGACTGGAATGCTGGAATGGAAGGATACAGGCTCTTGAGGAAGGACAGTCAGGGGAGAAGAGGAGGGGGTGTCACCCTCTAATGTCAATGACCACCTGGAATGCATGGAGCCCTGCCTGGGGATGGATGAGGAGTCGACAGAGATCTTATGGGTCAGGATTAAAGGGAGGGCAGGGATAGGCAACATTATAATAGGGGTCTGCTACAGGCCACCTGACCAAGAAGACCAAGTGGATGAGGCCCTCTATAGAAAAACAGGAGCAGCCTCACATTCACAAGCCCTGATGCTCATGGAGACCTTCAAACATACTGTTATCTGTTGGGGGCAAAACACAGCAAGGCATAAGCAATCCAGAAGGTTCCTGGAATCTGTTGATAACTTCCTTCTCCAATTAATAGAGAAACCAAAGTAGAGAGGTGCTATTCTAGACCTTATTCTCACCAAAAAGGTGGGGTTGTGGGGAATATAAATTTCATGGGCAGTCTTGGCTGCAGTGACCGTGAAATGGAGTTCAAGATCCTTAAGGCAGCATTTGACACAGTCCCACAAAATATCATCTTCTCTACATTGGACATACGTGGATTTTAATGAATAGACCACTTGGTAGACAAGGAATTGGTTGCATGGTCGCACTCCAAGAGTTACAATCAACAGATGAATGTCCAACTGGAGACGGGTGGTGAGTGACATTACTCAGGGGTCGGTATTGGGACCAGCACTGTTAAACCTCTTTGTCAGTGACATGGACAGCGGGATTGGGTGCAAGTTTGCCAGTGACCCCAAGCTGTGTGGTGCGGTTGACACACTGGAGGGAAGGGATGTCACGCAGAGGGATCTCGAGGGGTGGGCCTGTGCGAACCTCATGAAGTTCCACAAGGCCACGTGCAAGGTCCTGCACGTGGGTGCAGGTAATCCCAAGCACAAGTACAGGCTGAGGGGAGAATGGATTGAGGGCAGCCCTGAGGAGAAGGACTCGGGGCTGCGGGTTGACAAGAAGCTCAGCTTGACCTGCTCATGTGCATTTGCAGCCCAGAAAGGCAGCCGTATCGTGGGCTGCATCAAAACAATTGTGGCCAGCAGGTCGAGGGAGGTGATTCTCCCCCTCTGCTCCGCTCTTGCAAGACCCCACCTGGAGTAGTGCATTTGGCGCTGGGGCCCCTGCCATAAGAGGGCCTTGGAGCTGCTGCATCGGGTCCAGAGGAGGGCCACGAAGATGATCAGAAGGCTGCAAGGCCTCTTCTCTGAAGACAGGCTGAGAGAGTTGAGCTCGTTCAGCCTGGAGAATCAAATGCTCCAGAGAGAGCTTAGAGCAGCCTTCCGGTACCTAAAGGGGGCCTACAAGAAAGCTGGCGAGGGACCATTTCCATGGACAAGTAGTGATAGGACAAGGGCTAATGGCTTGGAACTGAAAGAGGGTAGATTTAGATGAGATGCAAGGCAGAAATTCTTTACTGTGAGGGGGGTGAGACACTGGCACAGGTTGTCTGGAGAAGTTGTGGATGCGCCATCCCTGGAAGTGTTTAAGGCCAGGTTGGCTGGGACTGTGATCATCCTGGTCTAGTGGAAGGTGTCCCTGCCTGTGCTAGATTTGTGTCCGGCGGTGTTATGATAGAGAGACAGGGCTACTGTCATGGGCGCTGTAAGAAGCTTTGAGAAGCTCCCCCAGCTGCAAGTTGGACCCACATCTGGCCAAGGCCTGGCCCATCAGTGCCTCTGTGATAAAGATAATTAAGAGGCAAAACCTGTTGGGCTACTTTTTTGTTTGTTTGTTTTGGGAGCTCTTCTGTTTTGGGAGAAGAGTGGGATAGGAGAAAACCAACCATGCAACACCCTGGTCAGTGAGGAAGAAGGGATGGAGGCATACTGAAGCAGCCATGCCCCTTCAGCTCATGGAGAGATAGCAGAGATGGTTTAAACCATAATACTGTCCATGGCAGGGCGGGTTGGAAACTAGGTGATCTTTAAGATCCTTTCCAACCCAAGCCATTCTATGTTTCTGTGCTTCTATGATACCATTTATCTGAAGAATTTTTTATTTGAAATACCTCAGCGTACCTGACAGGCGCTAGCCTTCAAGACATTACAGCTGACATCTGCCCAGGATCTGAGGAATGCCTGCTCTGGGCCTGAGACTGGGAATGAAGAGCTGTGAAACCCGCACGCAGCCTCTCTAACTTGAAAGAAATACTTTATCACCCTGTATATGAAGCTCTGACTCTTTACACAGGCATCAGAACAGGCTTTGCCTGAGCAAAAGGAAAATTGTTTCAATTACGTTCCATTCCTAGACCCAGAATTTTTGAAAAATGATTTTGAATAAAATATAAATTGTTAAGTTCCTCATATGACTTAATTAATTAAATGAAGTATAATATTCTTACTGGGTTACAGCATTAACAAGGTCCTTAACGCTTTTGAAAGATTTTAGTTTGTCCTATGTGAGCAATTTGAGTAACACCTAAGGAGCCTGGAAACTTTTATGGATTTTATCCTTCACAGAGATATGGCTATTTGCTGCACTTAATGATTTCACTCCAATAATATTATTTGCTCCCTTGAGATTAATTTATAACCAGGCGCTCTGATTTCACTGATTTCTACTGAATTATTCTATACTACTGAGAGCAGAGTCAGAGCGAGATATTGTCATACGTATAGAGGATACCCAGCAAATTATTATTTAGTGTAGTTTGAATATTCAGAATATTGGACTCAGAATATTAATATTGAATGCCTGTCCCTTTCTTCTGGAGCTTTAAGGAAAATTTATGGCTATTAAAATACTGCCTGTTCCGTTGTTAGCAGTGTCATATTATGCTGCTGAACTCTCTTGATGAGTAGGTTTTCCTTTGATGTTAAAAACACAAGGCAAAGAGTGTTTGCTTCTCTAGACTTTTGTAGAAATCCATGACATGTTTATTTAGAAGGCTTCTAGTGGGTCCTGTAATACCAAGTACATTATTCTTTTTCGCCCATAGACCTCTTTTACCTTTTCCTATCCCCTTGGTTTATGAATAAATAATCCATGCATTCATATTTCCCACTTGTCAAACTCAGACAGCAGTGAAAATAAGCAGCACAAATTGGCAGATAATGCACCTTATTTCCATGTAGAAGCAGGTGCATTTTCTTCGGCATAAGTGGCAAGATGACACTGATCCACTTTGACAGGCAGGCTCATCTAAAATTACTCAGCACACTTTGCCACTGGTTGAGGGAGAGTCTCCCATGAGCTTGTTCTGAAATTCTTCACTCCCCAGGGTGTTAATTAAAATTTACTGGATAATATTTGCAAAGCTCAGTGGTTCTAGTTGCAGCAATTATCAGCTACTAAATGTTAGTGCCAGAGATGACGCCTGATGATTGGATGCTTTATTCAAGATATTCAGGAGGGTTTCCTTCCCCCCTCTCCCTTTTTTTTTTAAACTTCAATTCTTGAAGAAACTAGATCAACTAAGTGTCTCAATCAGTCTTTAGACAAAAAATTGCTTAGATAGGAGTTTAATTATCTATTTATCCTTGAGTTTCTTGTCAACTGCTAGTCAAGGATTTACAAAAGAGGGACAGACTTGTTAAAAAATCCTTTTAAGAAACCCCACAGAACCCCACCCATGTTATAAATTTTACTAACCAAAAGCAGAGGTCAGCTCAGTTCCATGAAAGGAAGAGTACGTCCTGAATAAACTCACTGCTCAGTTCAGATTTGCTCAACAAACTCTTAAATTACAGATTGGTTAATCACAAGTGCAATAAACATCAGTCTCTTTCAACCTACTGAAGGTCAGTTATCAGTAAAGTTCACAGTCTAGATGGCTACCAGCTGGCTTCTTTCTATCTTCTCCTAAAGTTTCATCAATATATTGAAATACAGACACTGTGAAAGAAATATTTTTAATATTTTTGTTGATAACAGAAGAAAAGATCTTCCTCATACCCCGATTAAATTTTATTTACATAATTCATTAATTACTACTACTGTAATAGTTTTCCCCAAAATCCTTTGAAATTTCTGGACAGTTTTTTGTGATGGACCAGGTAAGGAACAGCCTTCCTGTTCACCAAGGACCTGCTTTTCCTGGACTCTCTAACACAATGAGAACACGTCCTTTTTCATGCCTGGAGTTGGCCAACGACATAAATGAGAACATACTAAAATGGAAAAAAAATGTTTCCATGCTCCATAGGTAGCTTTCAACTGTAGGTCATATTCCCACTGGCCCTCATGACCCTACAATAACCACAGCAGAGGGCAAAGCTACTAGGGTTTGTCTCTGTAAGCAGCCATGTCTTTAACCTACCTAAGAACCAGAAAAGTCGTTGTGATATTTGTCAGAGGTAGACAACACAGCCAGTCAGCACTTGAAACAGATCAGAAAAAACACTGCAAAACCTACAAGGTCATCAACCCTTGTCAGGTGTTACATCCCAGGCTAAGGTTTGCTTTGTTTAACTGAAAATGCTTCTTCTGGGCAGGAAAAAAGAGAAAATTCAAGGGAGGAATAGGACTTTAGGACTTTAACATGACAAGACTACTTTAAGTTTGACTTTAAATTCGTATCTCCTAATAGTGTGTGTCTTAATGTTGTGAAAGGCAGTGTGGAATTGCATGTTAGGCGCATTCCATCAAGTAAGTTCAGTTCACTGCACCAACACCTGCGTGTCCCTAGGCTTTCCAAATGGCTGAAGGATAAAACTTCTGATCGCTCTATGGGAAGAGCCCTGTCCTGTGCCTCAAATCAACAGCATGTGACAGCAGCAGCCAGAAGACAAAGGCAAAAATAGAGGCAGAAGGAAGATAAATTCATGGAAGAGAAGAAAACTCAAAGCACGGAAAGAGAGGGCTGGGAAGGGAGCAAAGTTTGACATCCTATGGGTGAACCATTTTCACAGAAAAAAATCAGAAAAATGGATAAAATAGGAATAAAAATCTTACATAATTCCAAATCTTAAAAAAACCCCTGAGTTCCTAATGTTCTATTGTATTCAGTGATTAACATGTTTTGTATCCATTCAAACTTTGTAAACTACTGAACATTATATTTGATAAATACTGCTAAGTACACACATGACTTTTCAAAGCTACTTCAGACTGCAGAAATGTGTTCTTCCCATAACACACTTACATGACTACCTCAAAGAGCATTAGAATAAACATCGATGTCAGGGTCTCATTAAACACAAGTACAGCTACTCAGGAATTTTCCAATTAACTGATTTACTGAGAGAGAATTAGGGATTCATTGGATCGAGGCAGCCCCTGACAGGCTGGTGGTGTCACCAGGAAGTGGCTTTGGCTGCCTGCGACGTCGCTACTTTTCAGCAGCCGCAGGCTCTGTCCCTGTGCATTTCGTCCAGAGATCCTGCAAGTGCAGGAGTACAGGCAAGGTGTACAGGCTCCAGCAGAGTTTTGGCTTGTTCTTTGAGCTTTGGCATAGGGGAGAGCAGCAGCTGTGGACGTTGAGTCAAGGCAGCCCATTCCAGCAGTCCTCTCTCCTCCACCCAGCTGCTGGTCTGCAGGGCTCCCTCGTGCCTGTCCTGGGGCCATGGGCATGACAGGGACATTGGCAATGTTGAACATCTCCAAGAGTTCCTCCATCTTCCTGGACCACTCCCTGGCAGGTAACCTGTGCTAACCCAGGTGGTGTCTGGGGTAGAGCACGGGGGCATTGAGAGCTCTGGTACTCCAGCTTTTTCCCCAGGGCCCCCCAAGAGCTCACGAGAGCCTGCTCCAGGTGGCTTAAGCATGGGGGAGGTGCTGAGGAGAGCCAAGCTTCATTTCCTGCTCTCTGTCTGTCCCCCCATGAAGCCCACCTCCAAAGCGTTGCAGAGAACTGGTCACATCCTGGCCTGGCCCCACACCCCTCTACCCTACCCCAGCTCCTGCCAAGCCCCAGCCAGAGCCTCTGCCACCCAGAGCCACATGTGCTCCCCTGCCCAGAACCCTTTGCCCAAGCCTGCCTTGCCCTGGCACCTGGGTAGGAGGTTCCACCACCACCCCTCTGTCCAACGGGGGCAGCCTGCCTAGCAGTTCATGGTCTCCTCATCCAGAGACGACTAGAGGGACACAGTCAAAGAGAGGATCCAAAGCAGATTCCCACAACGGCACAACAACCTGCACAGCTTGGTCACCAGTGAAGCTCCTTCCACTGACAGAAGGAGGCCTGCGGTGAGCCACTGAGCACAGTGCAGCCATGGAGCACGGCACAGCTCTGGGATCTTCAAATGCCTCCTTTCAGCAGGGGCCTGCAGCCAGCGCTTCTCATGAGGGAAACTCGCCGAGCGCAGGGGCATGCTTGGCCAGCCCTGCATCTGCAGTCCTTGAGTTCATCAGCAAAGCAGTGCAGCCATCTCAGCTTTTGGTCTACTGTTGTGCCCAGTAAACATCCAGAACCTTTCCAAAGGCAGTTTTTTTCCCCAAAACCAAAGAGCTACCCACTGTAGGGAGTGCTTTCCAATACTATGTGGCAGCGAGCTGCTCAGGACAGTGTCCTGCATACATTGCAGGTAGAGAACAATGATTAGGGATATGGAGGTTACTTTTCTGCCAGCCATCAGTGGAACAGTACCATGGTGAGAGCCTAGCACCCAGCTTGTCCTTGGAGATCTTCAAAAGCTGCCTGGATATGGTTCTGGGCAACCTTTTCTAGTGGGCTGGACAAGTAGTCCTTCAGAGGTCCTTTCCAACCTCATCAATCCTGTGATTCTGTGGACTGGAACTCAGCAAGTGGGATAATTATTTTTGTTCCTTGGCTCAAGTGTCAACCAATGTAAGATCTTATGTGGAGATGTGACAGGTGATTCGCCTTCCATTTTGTTCTTATATCAGAAATACTTGGATAGCATTTACTACAAGACATTTACTTTCATCCTACTTTGAATACTAGGGATTTCTAAATCATTATAGCCAATTGGTGTAAAACAAAGAGACAGCATTCTGAAAAAATATACCAACACCACATAATCGGGCTGTTGAGTGCAAAATTTTTGTTAGGTATGCCTGGTTGCTTGACCGTATGCTTTTCAAAACATAGTCTGAAATAGTCATAGGGATTCTGGAGAATTTTTCAGGATATGTTAGTCCTGTTTTTGACAGTGATGGTACTTGGCAGCGCTGAGTTCCCAAAATATTGGCACGATGGTTGAACTGGTGTCTGGATAGGTCTTCAAATCGCATTTGAGCCATTCTGTAAAGTGTGTGGAGTGGGCATTTCACCTAAGATCGTATTTCTTTCTTGCTGTGGGAATCGTTTCTCACTGAGTGTGCAGTTGCCAAAATAAATCCTGTTGAGATGCTGGAAAAAGGAAGATCATCTTTCCCATGCAGCAGAAGAGCTAACATTTGGTTGGCAACATGAAATGAAAGGCTCGCTAATGCCAGGAAAGAGTGCTGAAAGAAATATAGGGAATGCCACTGTATAACCACTTCTCCGACAACACAGAAGGATCTTGTCATAGGTTTTTGGTCTAGCTTGCTTTTACTTTTAGGTGTGCTTCCTTGTTTGGTAAATTACTTAGGAGGTAATATTTCTTAAAGGCTTTTTTGATTGTTGGCCCTTGGCCTGTGGAAGTCAGTGCCTTCCAAGGAAGCATTGGATTTTACACTTCTGTCTCTTATATCAGACTCAAGATCAGACATTTTCTGAAAGGGACAAGTCTGTGGATAATCACGTCTATGACTACAACATAGCAGTTTTATGCACACACTCTTTCCCCCCCGCCCCCCCCCCCCCCCTTTTTACCAGTTTTTACCAAGATGTTATTTTCTTTTAAAACTTTTCCTATCTCATTCTTTTCCACAACTTCAGGTCTTGACATTCATGGAAAATATGTTCATGTTTTCTTGTCTTCTGGTTTGTCACCAGTTGGCCAAGGCTGAGCAATCATGGGACAGACTCTCTCTCTTTCCCCTTACCAGGAGAAAGGCTTAAGAAAAGAGATAAGAAGAAAAAAACCCAAAAGTTTGTGAGGCCTCTGTGGAGTTAGAAAACTAAACCACTTTTAAAAACAATACAAAGATGTTATATAGAGAAAACAAGAGATTAATGAGTTGACACAGGATCAGAACCGGTGCAAGGTGGAGGGGCAGGGGGTGCTGCGCACCCAAACTGCGGTCAAGGAAAAGCAGAAGCAAAGACTACCAGGCTGTTCAGACGGCAACAGAGCACGCGGCAGCCACACGCGGTGCGGCCGGGCCGGGGGCGGCAGGAAGAGCAGCGGCTGTGGCTGCCCACACGCAGGGCAGGGCACCGGCGAAGTAACGGCAGCAGCGCGGCAGGAGCACACGGTAGCAGCTGGGCGGTGGAACAAAGCAGTCGATGGCAGCAGTCGATGGCAGCCGGGACAGCACGTGGAGCAGTGGGAGGGTGAGGAGCACAGCAGAGTAGCAAGGAGGCAGCATCTCTGAGTGATGGGGGAAACAGGTGTGGTCCTGCCTGCATGCTGTTTCTTAAGGAAGCCCCAGGGCCCCCCCAAAACTCCACAACCAGTGAGATGAGCTGACATACATGGAAAGAATACACCATTGGTGGTTTGATATGTTTGTCAAAGATACATTAACCATGTTTATCTCAAACCAGGACATGGTTTAAAGTAACAACAATATGATACTATTTTCTGAAAATTTAAAGAAAATAAATCGGTGTGTAATAGTCCTACTAATAGGAGAGGAGGTGTTCCAGGCACTGAAAGAGAGATTACCCTGCAGCCTGTGGAGGATCCCACATTCGAGCAGGTGAATGCCCAAAGGAGGCTATAGTCCCATGGGAAGCCCACATTGGAGCAGGCTTCTGATGGGACCTGTGGACCTGTGGAGAGAGGAGTTCATGCTGGAGCAGGATTGCTGGCGGGACTTGTGACTCCATGGGGGATTGACACTAGAGCAATCTGTTCCTGAAGGACAGCACCCTATGGAAGGGACTTACGCTGGAGCAGTTCATATGGGAAGCACCCATGCTGGAGAAGTTCATGGAGGAGTGTTTCCCATGGGAGGGACCCCTCACTGGAGCAGAGGAGAAGTGTGAAGAGTCTTTGCCCTGTGGAGGAAGGAGAAGCAGAGACAACATGTGATGAACTGACTGCAACCCTCATTCCCTGTTTGCCTGCATTGCTGGTGGGAGAAAGTAGAGAATTCAGGAGTGAAGTTGAGCCCAAGAAGAAGGGAGGGATTGCGGGAAGGTGTTTTAAGACTTAGTTTTTATTTTCTCATTTATCTTACTTTGATTTTGATTGGTAATAGATGAAACTGATTTCCCCAAGACAAGTCTGTTTTGCCCACGACAGTAATTGCTAAGTGTTGTCCCTGTTCTTATCTCAACCCACAACCCTTTCATTATATTTCCTCTCCCTCTGACCAGCTGAGGAGAGGAGTGATGGAGTGGTTTTGGCAGGCACCTGGCATGCAGCCGAGGTCAACCCACCACAGAAAGTAAGGTCTTCATAGTGTATGGACTGTGCATAATAAGTGCACTGGGAAGAAAGCGCCTCAGACTAAAAGACTGTTTCTTCCATGCTGAGCATCTGAGAAAGGTGGATGTGAAAAAAAGTCTTGGATTTTCTTTCTCCAAATAGTTGATGTATAAAGGTAGAGTGGCATAAAGGCCTGAGCCCCTGTCAATGTCGTTCAACTAGAAGCTGTATAGAGCTGCTTAGATACATGAACTTCCTTTCTTTTAGCGTAACATCCGTGTACATGAGACCACTGAAACAAGACAAAAAGTCTCAGACTTATGCCCGGGATATAAAGCCACACCAGAGTCATAACTGAATCCTGGCCCCTGGCTGGGTAAAAATGTTTTTCCATCTTTTCACCTGCACAAGAGCAACTTTCAGCTGTATATAAAGATCCGGACACATCCACTTTTTAATTTTGTTTAAAGATTCTTCTCCACCCTGTTGACGGGTAAACAATTTTCAAACGAAAGTAGCATTATTAAAAGTATATACCCTTCTTCCTAACATGGGCACAAATTAGGTCAGGCATTTCCAACACTCTTCACTTCTGGGCATTACAGCTTTTAGGAGACAGTTCCCATCTCTCACATTCTCGCTTTACATACGAAACATATCAAAACTACACTAAAGAGCCTGCGATTTATATTCATGATATAGGAGGTGACCTTTTCACTCATGAGTGGTGTAGTCATGTGGAGTGGCTAATGAGAGAAACTCTACTGAGGGTGGATAAATTTCAAACCTTCTGAATAATTATTAGACATTTTATTGTATTTATAAACCTTCCTCATTTCAAACTGTCCCTTGATTTATAAAGCTGTCTTTCTCTTGTAAGCGATAATGGTAGTCTCAACCACTGCCAAAGACTGATGAATTGTCCGTGTAGGGGCTTCTCTCCCTGGTACTGAATGCCAAAAAAAATGCAGCGAGGAGTAAAAAACAGAACTGTAAGGAAAAAGAGAGGACAGAGGAGGGTGAAAGATGACTGAGAAGTAATAAGGGAGGGAACATCTGTACTGCACTTCACTGATGATAATCTCTGCGCAGCTCATGACACAGAGACAGTGGGAACAGTGAGGTAATCATTTTACTTGCCTGTCATCTGCAGAGAGTATTTCAAATTATGGGGTGAAATTCTGACTCCATTGAAGTGAGTGACAAAACTCCTCTTGATTTAAATGATGGCCAGGATTTCTACGGATTCCCGGAGAGGGAGCAAACGGGCAGAGTGGCAGCTGTGCCGTCTCCATGACAGTGTCAGGCTTCATCAGGATCTTAAAAGCTTTTCTCCAGCTCAGTTTCCAGAAATGTATGAGGGTCTTGAGAACCTCTTAATGCTGCAGATAACATAGATACTTTCTCAAAAATAATAAATAAAAACCCTACAGTCTCAGAGGATCTGACCCTACTTTGGGACAGCTATATATAATAAACATCATCCTTACAAATTAATGCACAGGTATATGCATGCCTTAAGTAATATTTCTGTATTTTTTTTCTTTTCCCTTTCCTTCAACGTTAATCTGTGCAACAAACAGACTCAAGAGCATGTTCAGCTAAAAAATATCATTGATTATAGTCAGCAAACTAGTGAAAGTCCTCCTGTCTTGACAGCAAGAAATTTGCATCTTGGAGGCAGGAAGCGTTGTCCCAAAATGTCTGAGGTGCAAAGCTATGAATTTCACTGAACAAATATTCATCCTGATGAACAAGCAATCCATGGACACACAAGCTGGAGAAGGCAGAGCTGGTAGGCTGCAGGGCAATGGACTTACATAAGCAATCTTATTTGCAGAGGATGTTAATAAGAACAGGCCATGACAGGGGCATGGGAGGTGAAGAACCGCATACACAAGAAGAAAAGGCTACTTGACTGTGTCTAACCATGGTACCTGACATGATGTGTAGGGAGAAGCTGGGAAACTGAAGAAATGAAAAAACAAAGATAGACTTCCTATAAGGCCCTAATTGAATTGTGGGAGTGGGGGTATTCATAGCTGAAATATTAAGCTGGTAATGATACAGAGGGATGAAAATTTGATATGCTAATTCAGTAAACAGGCAAGTATCTCTTTGCTAATCAGCTTCCAGAACACACTCCTCACCACCTTCAAAATATGAAGAGCAACCTACACAGCGACATTGCCAGCCTACCCTGCACACACCTGTTGCAGCTACTACTGTGAAACAGTGGGGACAGATGGTGTGGCAAGCCAGCTTGAGAGCAACAGTAGACAAAATGACAAAACAAAAAGTTTTCTATGGGACGAGAGGTGGGATAGGAGCAAGGAATGATTGATGACAGTCTTTGCAACTGAGAAAACTGCTACAAGTTTCTTGAATTTTAATCAAACTAAAACACACCTATTTGCAATTAAAGATAAAACCTAACTTAAAGAGTATGATTTTCCTGGAAACCATATTGCTAAAACCAATTTTTGTGCCTTATAACGGTAACTACAGGCAGTAGATATTAAACAGAGTATGTTCATATTTGTGTGAGTATGCTACCATGGAAAAGTTAAAAGCCAGCTTCAGAAATACAAGTGAGTCACATGCAGTCATTTAAAAAGTTTCAGTAAGTGAACAATTTCAACTATATTATAAGAATTTCTCTGTGTTTGTGTATGTGTATATGTACATTATTATGTATTTCCACATACACACACAAATGTCTGTATGCATATTTGTATATATTTATATGAAAGATCCTAATATTACTTAACTCAGTAACAGACTTCAATATAGACGATATATAAACACACAAACACACCTATGCACACACACACCTATGCACAGACAAACACACAGACATCCCACAGAAAATATATTGAGCATCTGGTAAGTAAGCAAAATGTTATTTTGGTTGAATTCCACCAAAGAATGTGGAAGAAGCTGATAGAACTCATTCAATTTAATGGAGAAAATAGAAATCAGATAAAATCTGGGGTTAAAATCTTACTTAGTCTAAATGAATTCATTAACATAGAAACATAAAATCATAGAATAATTTGGGTTGGAAGGGGCCTTAAAGATCATCTAGTTTCCAACAACTCTGCCATGGGCAGGGACACCTTCCACTAGACCAGGTTGATCACAGTCCCAGCCAACCTGGCCTTAAACACTTCCAGGGATGGCGCATCCACAACTTCTCCAGACAACCCGTGCCAGTGTCTCACCCCCCTCACAGTAAAGAATTTCTGCCTTGCATCTCATCTAAATCTACCCTCTTTCAGTTCCAAGCCATTAGCCCTTGTCCTATCACTACTTGTCCATGGAAATGGTCCCTCGCCAGCTTTCTTGTAGGCCCCCTTTAGGCACCGGAAGGCTGCTCTAAGGTCTCTCTGGAGCATTTGATTCTCCAGGCTGAACGAGCTCAACTCTCTCAGCCTGTCTTCAGAGAAGAGGCCCTGCAGCCTTCTGATCATCTTCGTGGCCCTCCTCTGGACCCGATGCAGCAGCTCCAAGGCCCTCTTATGGCAGGGGCCCCAGCGCCAAATGCACTACTCCAGGTGGGGTCTTGCAAGAGCGGAGCAGAGGGGGAGAATCACCTCCCTCGACCTGCTGGCCACAATTGTTTTGATGCAGCCCACGATACAGCTGCCTTTCTGGGCTGCAAATGCACATTAGCAGGTCAAGCTGAGCTTCTTGTCAACCCGCAGCCCCGAGTCCTTCTCCTCAGGGCTGCCCTCAATCCATTCTCCCCTCAGCCTGTACTTGTGCTTGGGATTACCTGCACCCACGTGCAGGACCTTGCACGTGGCCTTGTGGAACTTCATGAGGTTCGCACAGGCCCACCCCTCGAGGCTGCCAAGATCCCTCTGCGTGACATCCCTTCCCTCCAGTGTGTCAACCGCACCACACAGCTTGGGGTCACTGGCAAACTTGCACCCAATCCCGCTGTCCATGTCACTGACAAAGAGGTTTAACAGTGCTGGTCCCAATACCGACCCCTGAGTAATGTCACTCACCACCCGTCTCCAGTTGGACATTCATCTGTTGATTGTAACTCTTGGAGTGCGACCATGCAACCAGTTCCTTGTCTACCAAGTGGTCTATTCATTAAAATTCAGATATCCATAAGGGTATCAACAAGAAAGAACAAAACCAGGGTCAAGATGGTTATTGGTTGCTGTTTCTGTCTTGAAAAGATAGAGGCAATGCATCTGTAGGAGATAGAAAATTAAAGTGAATCTAAAACTTGTGGACAGGTGAACTAAGATTATACACTACATAAAAATATACCATGGTATGATGATAAATGTTCACCTTTTTTGATCTGTAGAAAGTGAAAAAGCATTCTGAAAAAACTAAACCTGAATCACAACAATGTATTTTCATTGTTTCAGACCAATTAATTATCTGACTTTTCTTCTTGCTTTCTAGGCTTGTCTTCTGTGATCTTGGAGTCTGGTTGCAACTTTTTAATTTCACACGGTCATTTTTTAATGCTTGTGGAATTCTAATGCTCATGTTCTTTTGTCTTGCAAATTTGAGCTACACATATGACCATCCTGTGTTTTGCAGTTGGGAGCTGTTTGCCTTGAGGGAACAAAGTCTTTTAAACTGTGTGAATATTCATACACAAAATGTTCTCTTAGCTAGTTACCTGTGTGCAAGGTCCAAAGGATCCCCATTTGTGCTGTTTATTGGTTCCAATCAGCACTATGCCACAGTTTAACTCTGTTCCTACCAATATGCATTTCCCCTGCTTCTTTTTGCTACATGTAAATCAGTTTGTTACTTCAAGGATGACAATTTGGTTTGCAAAGAAAAATCTCCAAGGTTTTTAATAACTGTTTTGGGAAAATAGTAAGTAGTGTCACCTGAACTGCTTTTCTGAAAATCCAACTGATGTTTGGATTTTCAGAAATATAAAGTAGGCAGAAAATATTTCATTATGATTCTCAAAAAAGTGAAATTGCCTGTTCTAAGAATTAGTGGCTCCTTGGGATTTTTTTTTTCTACCGCTCACCTAGCAGTCTTGAAATTACTGTATCAATCAATCAAAGTTGAAGACCTTAAGTCATGTTTATGGAGAGAACATAACGAAGCACCATCTCTCTAGCTCTGCTGTGCAGTCTGGGTATTAGATGCTCTGTTTCTCCTGTGCATGCATTTAACATTCTCCGTTCCTCATTCAATAACAGTGAAATAGCAGATATTGCTATTGTATAAGTACATGATATTTCATTTATGATGTCAACCACGTGTGAATGAGGGTGATAGAGGAAGTCAATCTATTTGTATATTGTTAACACAGTTGTTATGTCTAAACTTAATTATTTTTTTATGGAACTTATTCAAACATCTGAAGGTTTTGATGTCCAGTACAGTGAACAACACTCTACCTCTATCCGTTATTAAAAATGTTAATTTGTACCTGCCTAACATTTGGTATGTGCCTAACATTAGCTACCCAGAGGTACAATGTCCATACTATTATTCGAATTAATTAAAATAAACTTACATTAAGATAATCCTCAAATTGCAAGAACAAATATCATGAAGGGCAAACAACATTATATACTTAAGATTAATCGCATAACCATGACTTGGCACCTTTTGCAGATGTGCTGTGGTACAGGCTTAATATAAAATAACGCAACTTCTGTCCTCCAGAGTTTCCTGTTTCACTCTGTATGTGGGCACTGCAGTAGAAAGTTTAGAACTTAAAGATAATAGTTTACTATCAGTGTTTATTAAAACATTTGTACAGACCATTGCTCTTAGTAACAGGTTAAGGCCAAAAAAATCAAGATCTTGATTTCTGTTTCCTGAACAACCTTGTGGAAGTCATTTAATTCTATCGTGCTCTGCTTTCCCTTTTTTTTGCTGGATCAAAAACTGGATGGCTGGCTGGGTCCAGAGAGTGGTCGTGAATGGTGTTCTATCTCGTTGGCAGACGGTCACAAGTGGTGTTCTCCAGGGCTTAGTATTGTGATCTGTTTGTTCTCTTTAATACCTTTATCAATGATCTGGATGAGAGATCGAGTGCATCCTCAGTAAGTTTGCAGATGACACCATGTTAAGTGAGTGTGACGATCTGGTTCAGGATAGGGAAGCTCTGCAGAGGGATCTGGGCAGTCTGGATCCATGGGCTGAGGCCAATGGTATGAAATTCAACAAGACCAAATGCCGGGTCTTGCACTTGGGCCACAACAACCCCCTGTAATGCTACAGGCTTGGGGAAGAGTGTCTGGAAACTACCCAGTGGAAAAGGACCTGGGGGTGCTGGTCGACAGCCAGCTAAATATGAGCCAGCAGTGTGCCTAGGTGGCCGAGAAGGCCAATGGCATCCTGGCTTGTCTCAGCACTAGTGTGGCCACCAGGAGCAGGGAAGTGATTGTCCCCCTGTACTCAGCACTGGTGAGGCCACACCTTGAGTCCTGTGTCCAGTTTGGGACCCCTCACTTCAAGAAGGACGTTGAGGTGCTGGAGCAGGTTCAGAGAAGGGCAACGAAGCTGGTGAAGGATCTGGAGAGCAAGTCTTCTGAGGAGCAGTTGAGGAACTGGGGTTGTTCAGTCTGGAGAAAAGACTCAGGGGTGACCTCATCACTCCCTACAACTACCTGAAAGGAGATTGTAGCAAGGTGGGGGTTAGTCTCTTCTTCCAGGTAGCAAGTGCTAGGACAAGAGAAAACGGCCTCAAGTTGTGTCAGGGGAGACTTAGTTCCATCTTAGGAAAAATTTCTTTACAGAGAGGGTAGTCAAGCATTGGAACAGGCTGTGCAGAGAGGTGGTGGAGTCCCCATCACTGCAAGTGTTCCAAAGATGTGAGATGCGGCACTGAGAGACACGGTTTGGGCACCCTGGTGGTGCAGGGTGAATGGTTGGACTCGATGATCTTAAAGGTCCCTTCCAACCAAATGATCCTGTGATTCTGTAAAAGACTGGTATAGTCCTTAATGTTTTTACGTATTTTAAGAACCTCATACTACAGGAACCACAGAAGTGAAAAGAGATTTATTGGTCTTTTATAATATCACAGTTGAAAGTCAAAACCCGTGAGCTATTCCCACATGATGGTTATTAAACCATGATTCCGGCAAAGAGGCAAAAGCTCCTATATTAGGGATGTGAGCAGCACATCTGGACTTCACTCCCCTTCAACCCAGTAAAAGATCTGCCTAACTTCACATGACTTGAATCAGGTCAGCAAAGTTCAGTGAAATCAGAGTGCAAAGCATACTTGTCCTGTGTGGATCAGGGCTGTACTTCACATCTGCCCAAATGACTCAAAAGTCTAGCTGTGTTTCAATAAGTGCTGCCAAGAGCCCTGTGGGAAAAGGCTTCAAAATTCTTCCTGAAGAGATAGTGCAACCCTAAGAACTACACTGAACAAAACCTGGATCATTTGGTTTTGAATGTGTTCATTTAGCAAAGCTCCTTAGATCTAATTAGAGCTAGATATGTGGGAGGGGAAATCTTTTTAAAATAAGTTTGCTAGACCTCTTAGAGGGGATCCTCAGGCATATATCATTCAAGTCAATGGGAAAAAAAAGGAAACAAAACAGCCAGCAGAGCTACCATGGAGCACATTCATTTGGATGAGTCTAAGCACATGCCTGTACTGCAGTCGTGCAA